>APFE031165937.1:69663-95685 GCA_000404065.3 Pinus taeda | reverse complement strand
GGTTGTAGCCTTCTGTAGGCCAACACCTACGTACTAGTATCTTGGCTAGTGCAAGAGCTAAGGGGGTTGTAGCTCCCTTCCAGGAGAAGCTGGAAAACGAGAGAGGGTTGTAGCTCTTTGCAGGATGCAGCCTGCATACTGGTAAAGGACTGCACCAGTACAATTGTAAAAGGAAGTTTCTAATTAAAGAGAAGATAGAGATGAATTGCAGCAGGTGGTTTTCACCCACATTGGGTTTCCACCTTATATCTTGTGTTCTTGTGTGTGATTGTCTTCTGCTCTGTTTTACTATTTCTGGTTATTGGTTATTTGATACACAGATTAACAATCAACATGTGAAAGATAAAGTAAATTATAAGTTTGCATAGTATACGCGGGTTTCCTTTTACATAGTTGCAGGTTTAATTAACTGAAGTAGCGTATATCATTTGGATTTGAAAAAGGAATATTTGACTTGATAATACTGATTCACCCCCCCTCTCAGTATTATTCCCAACAAAAACAAGTAGTGAGAATCCCAACATGGATAAATGTGGCCTGGCTCTATATGCTCAAAATAATGAAAATCATTGGTTTGTGGATAGTGGGTGCTCCAGACACATGACAGGGGACAAAAGAAAGTTTCTCTCATTGAGAAAAAAGGAAGGAAATGTATCCTTTGGAAGTGGACCTAGCAGAATTACGGGAAAAGGAATTGTTACTCTCATCAATGGAAAAGGAAAATCTCAATATTCTCTGCTAGTAGACGGGCTCAAACACAACCTCGTGAGTGTCAGCCAAATTTGTGATCAAGGACATAATGTTGTCTTTAGCACCAAAGACCGTGAAATAAGGAAATCTTCCTCAGGGGAACTTGTGGCGAAAGGGGTTAGAACACCAGAAAACGTTTACATTCTGAACAAGATACAAGAAAATAAATGCTACCTAAGTCAGACAGATGAAAGTTGGTTGTGGCACAAGCGACTTGGACATACAAGCTTCGAAAATCTAATCAATATCAGCAAGATTAAAGCTGTACGAGACATACCAAGGATATTCAAACCAAATCAAGGAGTATGTGGTCCCTGTCAACATGGAAAGCAAACCAAAACCAGCCACAAGATCAAGGAGCTCTCTACATCAAATCCCTTGGAGATTATCCATGCTGATTTATGTGGACCAACTAGAAATCAGGGACTCCAAGGAGAAAGGTACTTTGTTTTATTTATTGATGACTATACTAGAATGATGTGGATATATTTTATAAAATATAAATCTGAAACATTTGAGTGTTTTAAGAATCTAAAAGCACTTGTAGAAAATGAAAAGGACTCAAAAATTAAGTGCCTCAGAACAGATAGAGGGGGAGACTTCACATCAAAAGAATTTAATGAGTTCTGTAACGTAAATGGAATTAAAAGAGAATTCTCTGCTGCCAGAACACCCCAACAAAATGGGGTAGTTGAAAGAAGAAACTGAACAGTTCAAGAAATGGCAAGAACAATGTTATTAGCAATATACTTGTAGCCAAAATTTTGGAGAGAAGCAGCCGAGACAGCTGTCTATACCTTGAATCAAACTCAATTAATACCAAATTGTGAAAAAACACCTTATGAATTATGGAAAGGAATACTTGCTTCAATAAATTACTTCAAGATCTTTGGAAGCAAGTGCTTCATAAAAATCAATGATGGCTCATCAGGAAAGTTTGATTCTTAGGTTGATGAAGGGATATTCCTTGGATACTCTACACGGAGCAAAGCTTACAAGTGCTATAATTTTTGACTAAAGAAAATAGTGGAAAGCATTGATGTAAAGATTGATGAAGATCTTATAGAAAAAGAAATTGAAGAACATGAAGATGACCCTCTCATTGAAGAAGAAGAACATAAAGAAGAAGAAATATATCAGGAAGAAGAAGAAGAGGAAAAAGAACCACCTCATACCCCTTCAAAGATGCAGTTTCTCTAGAAATATCATCTATAAGAGCAGATTATTGGCAATAGAGATGAAGGGATGCAAACCCGAAGAAGGATGATAGTTACACCAAAGAGAAATGTTATTCCTCTTCTATCCATGATAGAACCAGAAACATTTGCACAAGCAAGGATCCTCATTGGGTAAAAGACATGGAAGAATAAATGTCCCAAATTGAGAAGAACGAGACATGGGAGCTGGTATCTCATCCAAAGGACAAAAAAATAATAGGAACCAAGTGGGTATTCAAAAATAAAATGAATGAAGATGGACAGATTATCAGAAACAAGGCAAGGCTTGTTTGCAAAGGCTATTCACAAATTGAAGGAATTGACTTTAAAGAGACATTTGCACTAGTAGCTCATATGGAAGCTATCAAGATGTTCTTGGCATTTTCTTGCTAAAAAGGATTCAAAATCTATCAAATGGACGTAAAATTAGCATTTCTGAATGGGGAACTCAAGGAAGAAGTCTACATGGAGCAACTAGAAGGGTTTGATCTAATGAAAGGAAAATACTTAGTCTGTAAGTTGAAAAAGGAATTATATGGGTTGAAACAAGCTCCTAGTGCTTGGTATGCAAGATTGGATCCTTATCTACAACAACAAGGCTTCAAGAAGGGAATGTTAGGAAGTAATCTCTACATAAAGATGGATGTAGATAAGTTAATAGTCAAACTTGTTTATGTTGATGATCTAATTTTTGCTAGCAATAATGATGAAATGAGCCATGAATTTTCTCAAAACATGTCAAGGGAATTTGAGATGTCAATGATAGGAGAGTTATCTCACTTCCTTGGACTACAAGTATCTCAAACCAAAGAAGGATTGTTTATATCTCAAACCAAATATCTTAAAGACATGTTTAAAAGATATGGAATGGAAGACTGTGCACCCATGAGCACACCTATGACCACAAATTGAAAATTGAGCAAAAATGATGACTCCCCTCCAGTAGATGCAACTCATTACAGGTCAATAATTAGAGCCCTTTTGTACTTAACTGCTACAAGACCTAACATAATGCAGGCAAAAGGAATGGTGGGAATATTTCAATCTGCTCCTAAATAATCCCATTTGTTAGCAGTAAAAGGAATTCTCAGATATCTAAAAGGAACTTCTGATTTTAGTCTTTGGTACCCTAAGAGCTCAACATTGACTGTAACTTCATACACCGATGTTGATTGGGCTGGAAGTGTAGATGATCGGAAAAGTACTAGTGGAAATGAATTCTTCCTGGGAGACTGTTTAGTATCTTGGCTTAGCAAAAAACAGACATCCATATCATTATCCACAGCCGAAGCCGAAGCCGAGTATATAGCTGCAACAGACTATTGTACTCAAATACTATGGATGAAGGAAGCTCTAAAAGATGTCAACATAGGTACATATCAACCAATTACCATCTATTGTGATAACACAAGTGCTATCAATCTTAGCAAAAATCTAGTGATGCACTCAAAGACCAAACATATACCAATCAAGTATCATTTCCTTCGTGAACAAGTAGTTGAACAAAACATCATCTTGGAATATATCAACACTAAGGAGCAGATAGCTGATATTTTCTCAAAACCTCTTCCTTGAGAAACATTTGAACATCTTCGTCAAAAGATAGGGGTTATTTCTTTAGCATCACTCAAGTTCATTCACAAAGATGTTGCAAGACAGGGGGAGCAATTCTACAGGGGGAGCATTTCGACAGGGGGAGTCCGTATGCATTCCTTTGCCATTGATGTCAAAGGGGGAGAGAAGAAGAATATTGCCATCAATAACAAAGGGGGAGATTGTTGACATAGATTGTCATTGATGTCAATAAGGCAATATTTGATGAGCCAAGAGGAGCAAATACAGCCATCAGAGGAGAAAACATCGCTATCGGAGGAGCCAAGAGGAGCAGACAAAGCCATCAGAGGAGAAAAAAGAGCTATTAAAGGAGAAAAGAGTAGACAGAGCCATCATAGGAAGCAAACAGAGCTATCGAAGCAATGAATGCCAAAGAATACACTATCAGAGGTGCAAACACACACACACACACACACACACACATATATATATAGATATATAGGCCAAATACACTATTGGAGGTGCAAACACATATATATAAGCTATATACACTATCAGATGCAGAAAAACTTATACATATGAAAATACACTATCGGAGCAGAAAAATATGTAAAGATCGGCGATATTGTAATCGACGGTTTAGTTATGTGCCATCACCCCAAACCCCCTACAACGACATATATGTGCGGACCCGATGGAACATATAAGTTTGGGTGCATAAACAGTGAAGTCCGCCAAAAGTGCTCAGAAGCATGTTTTTAGTGTCTTTTAGATTTTCGGACTTTAAGCCTTGGCACATTAAAAGCATGAAAATTTGCAATATATATATGAATATCATATAACTGCGATATGTGCGGACCTGCTGCAATGTTATCCAATGGTTTAATGATATATCGCATCTGCCCATTGTAATAATCCCCAAACGGTTGTCGTCCTGCAAGCGTCGATTGCGATGAATGTTGCGGACCCGATGCAACATTGTAGTTTAGTCTATTGTTATGTCGCATCCGACATATCGCAAGTGCTTAAGGCCTTGCACCCCTGAAAGCACCGATTGCAATATACACAACAGACCCGATAAAGTTATAAATGTGGGCGAAATAGATTTGAAGTCTGCCCTTTTAGTGTTTTGGTCGTTTTTTCATATGTTCCCATGTATTACATTTGCGACCATAAAAAGGTGGGCCCACATTACCTGAGCATCCGACCCTCCACCATTGATCATCATTTCAATGGTCTACATATACTTTAGGTGGACATGTAGCTTGAGGAATACCCACTCGAAAAGCGGTATTCTCTTCCTTCCCACTGCTACGTGTCGCTTGCCGAGTGGAATCGAAAGCCATCCGCTGAATACCAGTTCTAGCTTATGCCCCTTCCAAAATACCACTTGTAGTATAAGAATAATTGTATTGCGCGGGGTTTTTAGGCCAAAAGGCTTATGATAACGGTTCCGATAGTTTAGGAGGCCTGAACGAAAGACGATTTTGATTGCGATTGGGACGTGGAATGTGGTTTTGTCCTCATTGGTACAGTCTCTCTGTTAAACAATAAAGTCCTGTGTATGCCTATTATCATTAAAAGAAAAAAGGGGCTCTGTTACAGTTTTAACATGTAGCAGTGAGAACGAAGAGGTAGAGGAAGCTAAAATGATTGAAAATCTAGGAGGCCAAAGGGTAAGCCAGAACAGAGGAAACTGAAAAGCCAAAGCAATGAAGAAGAGGTAAGCCAAAGGACAAGCCAGTGTAGAGGAAGCTGAAGTGAGCGTTGAAGAAGCTAAAGAGCCAGTGGAAAGCGGAAACGAACAGTCAGAGGCATCAGGGATACAAAAACAAAAAAAACAAGGAAGTGTGTGCAAATAATCAGTGTGAGAGGAAGCCGAATTTCAGGTAGAGGCAGAAGAGGCAGGAGAGGTAGGAGAAGTAGGAGAACAGGAGTGAAGCAGAAGCTCAGTAGGTTTGGGAGGAGAACTACAACAAAACATTTTATACTAGGTTTGGTTTGGAGCCCACGAGGTTGGAGCCTCAGAACTAAAAGGATTGGAATCCTTGGGATTTGGTGCTCCTAAGTGCAGAACTATTGCCTTCGAAGAACAGACTTGGTGTCTGGAGGTTGGAGCCTCACAAAAGTCCAATTTGGTGCTTGGCAACTGATTGCAACCAGTTATATATTGTATTCATTTCATTGCACTATTTGTGTCAATAAAAGAATTTATTTCATCTATCTATTTCTATGTTCCATATATATATATATATGTTTTGGTGATAAAAAGAACAATTCAAAAGAAATATTGATTCACCCCCCTGCCCTCTCAGTATTTCCAACAGATGTGTTGCATGATGTACTCGAGTTAGGTCCTTTATTTGAAGGAGAATCAACAACGCAAAAATATGAAGAAACAAGCAAAAAAGTACAATCATAGACATGATCAGATGCACCAGAAGCAAATTAAGTCAAGGGTGAGTCAATAATTTGTGGCCAAGGCTTGTTGGGTCGTTCATTTTTTGAAAAGTATGAGTGAAAAGCAATTATGGAGAAGGAATGACAAGACTTGCTGGAAACGATCACAAGAAATCAGGAAGCAACAAAGAAGCTAAAGCTTAGTTATATTGGAATTTATGAAGCTACAAAAGAAGGAAGCACGTGCCATAACTTGAAAGAATCAAATATGATAAGGAAAAAAGTAATAAAATTTGTCAAAGTGGACCTAGTCGAGATTGAGATCAAGGAACCTACATGCTGATTAGATTTTCCAAAATCTAGCGAGCGTGATCTATAAAAAGTGCAAAAGATGAACAAATTTGATTGTTGTTAGTTGAAGAATTGGAGTTATGTTGGTTTAGCATCATGTAATAGCTGAAATATAGCTTTATTCTTTTCTCTCTAAATTTTTTTCATGTCCCTGTGATGTAATGCGACCCATATTATTAAGATCTCACAAGTATGCGTGAGTTTCTAGTGTAATGATTTTGGATAATGAATAAAGGAGTTTTTGTGGGAATGAACTATGATTTGATATTTGATGATTATATGTCCCCTTTAAATTGTAATTGTCTTTGCATGATCATTATTCTGTCATTAGTTATGGATGTTTAATATCCATGTTGACTATGTTGCGCTATTTAATAAGATGTTCAGAATGAATGCATAAAATGATGGTTAACACTGCTTTGCCACCATTTTAGATCCATTATCTCTCACTTTTTGGCTATGCCTCAGGTGAGACGCTCCTTTTTCACAAAGGGAGTGAAAATGTCGGTGATAAGATAGACTATGCCGATTCTTTTTGTTGGAAACCTAAGGTTGAACCCTAAGTTTCTGATGTTTAAATTTTATGCTAACAATTTCTAAGATTCCACGTGCTAGAGTATAGCACCACTAGCGTATCTGAACTACAAGATTGTGACTCCTGACTACCATCTTAATTTTTTCACATGATTTTTCTTTGCTTGGGCTACCCCCAACATGATGTGTTGTCTATATTTGAAAGTGCCCTTGTATTGACCTACCTCCAACTCATATGTCTTCCTTCCAGCATGCTAAGGAGGTTTTCTCTACTACCCACTCAATATTAACCTATGTACATCAATCTTTATTTATATAAGTTAGGGGCAACACCCCTTTCCATTAACTCTTACTTGGGTTGTGGAAGGTTCTAGTTCTTCAGTAATCTATTAGTATTTTAATAGTTGTAGTTGTCACTATTTGTAAATTTCCAATTAGATCAATTGATACCGTCTTTTCAGGTTCAAAATTCTCTGTTTATTTGTCTCTATGGATGATTATAAATATGTTTTTCTCAAACAATCTTGAAATCTTCAACTTTGTGGTGTTACATTGACAACATTTTTAGCCAAAAAAATTTAAGTCGTAAAAAAAAAGAATTTTATATTTTTTTATTCTAAGGAATAAAAAAAAAGTAATTTTCATAGTAAAAAATAAAATCTTACTTGGGTTGGTTGTCTTCTTAGAATGTGCCACAAATTCTTGTCATGCCCATCCTCTTATTAAGTATATCCACTATACTTACCTCCTTAGGTTCAACCTTGACTTGGGTAACCATCTTCATTTCCTCAAAAGTGTTGGGGAACAAACTATTCCATATGGGGGCCTTAAAGTCATCCAAGGCCTATGCATTTCCAACACAAGAAAATAAGAATGGCATGTAAATTGTATAACAATTTTTTTGTATGATCTTTACTAACGTTCATTAGAATTGTTGCATGTTTTACATAATTATAATGCCATCTTAGTTGTAACTTAATTGAAATTTTACTATGGTATATATGTGCACTTTGATATGATGTAATATGATTATGGTTTCATTTCATATGTTGTAATATTATAAATATAACAAAAATATTAAATATTTCATGAAATAAAAAATAATTTTTAATTTTGAATGTTTTTTTTGTAGAACACGACTCTTTCATAATATCAAGTTGATCCTAAGATCGCTCCAGATTATGTTGGTTCTGGTTCATACATTGGACATGATTATGATGAGATAGATGCAAAGGACACCGAGGTAAATAACGACAATGATGACATTGATGATCATCATCATAGACATGAGGATGATGATGAATAATTTCCTGGTACTAGCTAGTGACATTGATCATATAGACTCCATCATGGAACATTTTTGATAAATCATAATGGTTCCTCTTTTCATGTTTATTATCATATGTATCATTTTAACCTGGAGTACCATATTGAGTTGTATCATTTTTAAATGTATAATTTTGACTTATATCGTTTGGACATGTATTATCTCGACTTTAATTATGTGTAGCTGGTCATGGACCAACAATTTTGTTGATTAATAATATAAAAATACCAGCTATATTTTAAAAAAAGGTATCTTCTTATTTTATTCCAATGTAATGGTGTGGTCTATAATTATAAGAACCCTGAAAGATCTCTTCTCTAGAAATCTCTATGATGTGAATATGGGTCTGCATTATGTGCAACTAGTCATGATCAACAATTTATTTTATTGGTAATATAAAATTATTGGTTATAGTTAAAAAAATTGTTGTTAATTTTTATGGATGTCCATTTCCCAAAGAATTCTTTATAAATGGTATGCTATAAAATATTTCAAATGCAATATGAATTACTCTATAATCATATAAGTTTTTTAAGAGGCATCATATACTTAACTAATTTAATTGAAACAATTAATTATTAGATTAATAAATTGAAGCTAGAAAGGAAGCATCACGAGTTGTTAAAATGGAAGAAGAACGTGGCTCTAAAATGGAAGTAAAATTCAACATTAAATTGGAAGCCATACATGGAGCTATTACCCGCTCTAAATAGGAAGCTAAATTGGTTGCTTAATAGGAAGAAAAATTGGAGGCTAGTTAAGAAGCAAATCCAAACATAAAAGGAAGCAAACGTTTAAACCTAAAAACGAAGCAAAAACAAGTGCTATAAAAGAAGAAAACCTTGCAACTAAAAGGATGCAAACCATGAGGCTAACAAGGAAGCAATTCTAGAAGCAAAAAAGGAAACAACAATGGAAGGCAAACTAGAATCACACCATAAGAATTCTTGGAACAAAAACTTGGAACTACCTAAGAAGAAAGAAAGGAAGCAACAATCGAAGCCAAACTAGAATCACACCAAAATCAATCCTGGAAGAAAATTTTGGTGTTACCTAAGAAGAAAAAAGAGAAGCAATTTATGTAGAAAACAAAGAAGTAATAATTGAATCAATACTAGTAGACAAACTTATGGTTACCTAAGAAGCAAAAATAAAATCAATTCAGGTAGCAAACAAAGAAGTAATAATGGAAGTAATATTAGAAGCCAAACTCGGAATTCCCTAAGAAGCAAAAAAAGAACCCATTCAAGTAGCAAACCAAAAAGTAATAATGGAAGCAATATTAGAAGCGACAAAAGACACTATAATGGAAGCCATATTAGAAGTTAAAGAAGATACCATAATGGAAGAAAAGCTAGATGCAACAAGTGATGCCATATTGGGAGAAAAATGTGAGGCAACATATGATGTTATAATGGAATCATAACTTGGCATAAATTAGGAAGCTAAAAAATAAGCCATTTTTGATGCCATACCAGAAGAAAAGTAGGAAGCACAATTGGGAGAAAAAAAGGACACAACAATAGAAGCAAGGATGGGAGAAACATTTATTGATGTTATTTTTGATGCTATTTCCTATTTTATTTCCAGCACCCAAGTGAATATGCAATGTAGGACTAGGTTTTGCTTCACCAATTGAACCAATTCGTAGTCTCAAATGCACTAATTTTTGGTGCTATTTCTAGCTCTAACATCATGTTTTATTTTAGTGCCATATGTGGGATGATTATGGTAATTAGACTATTTAAATCGTATTCCTAAGTGTTACACATCACTCAATATGTTCGTTTTCAACTATAATGTTAATAATCATGACCATATATACACACACATACATATGATGTAACCTATTCAAACATAACTTGTTAAATGTTAAATTTTTAATTATGTTCGACATATATTTGGATAAATTCGAGACAACTCCAAACATTCTATTGTTGTGTATTACTACACTTAGGAATTTATAGGTATCAACTTTATGTTGGAAATTTCCCAGGGAATGTGATGGTTTAGATTTCAGAGAGGTTTAACTATACCTTGATCATGTGATGGGGGTCTCCTTCGTATGAAGTCCCAACTATACCTCACATAATTTGGAGTAGGAACCCCAACCAGAAATAAGTCTAACTGCCATTATCCCCAGGAATTTTCCTTGATTGTAGTTATAAACATAAGATATTATACAAACAATCTCTAAAACAAGCAAGCTGAAAATGTGAGGCATACAACTGTAATGTATATAAGGTACTTTCACAGCAAGGGAAGAGAGAGTGAGCCTTTAGAAGACAAGTGACAATACTATCCTAAAAGATACACACAAGAGAATGGAAAGAATCATTGATTAACATGCAAAGTAGTTAACAAGATAAAAATGATGATAAAAGAAAATAACAATGCACATTAAACAAGATGCATATCAGAGCCAACAAAATGGTTCATTTTCATTAGTATGTGTTAACATAAACATACACCACAAACAATGGAAGAATAGTCTTAAATTCATTCATGACATATGAATGAAAGTTTGATGGATATAAGAGCTTCATGTATTAAGTGAAAGTGCCAAGATACACAATTAGAATGCTGCCACACTAGCCCCGATAGTGGAACATTAAGACACTACTTGCTCTTGCAAAGAAATATCTTCTTTGTTATGCCAAACTAGAGAAGCCAAGGCTGTGAACAGTCCAAACATACCCTCTCTTGAGCTATGAGGGTGTATTTATAACAAATGAGGTGCATCTTCATCTCCCATGTGACTCTTCACCTCCCTCATGACTCTTGACGCTCTACTATGAATTTTCAAATTCTTATATGACCTTTGAGTTTCTACAAGACTTTAGAATTTTATAGTGACTTTTCATATTTCATGTGGGACCCTTTGTCTTCCACACATTTTACATTTTCTCATTTTATAAATACAATAATTACATTCTGCAAATGATGTGGTGAGATATATTGATACATATGACTTTGCGATAACATTTGGACATGCCATGACTTGGCATGATGAAATGCAACTTCATTGTGATGTGTCCGGGCCAAGCCATTCTCCTAGCTATCATATTTGTCTCTTCTCATGATTGATATTTACTTCTTACTTATCTTCACCCTATAGAGGGTCTAGATGAGTGTCAAAACCTTCCGAGTTAGCATGCGTTTCCATGTCTTTATCTTGATCCAAGATTCCTTCAGGTTCTTCATGATGGCCCCTTTGGTGCTTCTTCTCTGTAAGTGCTCTCTTATATCCTTTCCTTGAATCCCTCCTTGAGCATCATATTGTCATGTCAAGATAGCAACACCTGCAAATGGAATTCACTCACGACAAGACAACATCAGTCCCAAAATATCCTAGTTTATCTTTTTCCGTGTGCAACATGTTGATCAAGTCATGACAAAGTGCAAGACTAAGAAGGAGGCTGAAGGATTCGGAAATGAACAATTATAGGAGGTAGTGATGAAGGTATAGTAATTTTGACTACACAATGTGCAATGGATGAGATACTATAGGACAAAACTACATAGTTGAGGGATCTACTGATGCAGTGAGGCATGCTTGCTCACTGTGATTACGCAATGCATAGTTCTAGAATAATGAGCTAAGCGTTTGCGCAGTTGTGCAGGTCGAGGAGGAAATGAGGCCTAAATTTTGACTATGACTACCTAGTGCACATTGGAAGACTTACTGGGAGGGAGAATTGCGCATTTTTTAGGGACAAGAGGCAGAGACTGAGCATTGTGATTGCACAATGTGCAGTCCTTAGAGGAAGTGATTGTGCAATGTGTAGTTCCATAAGATGATGATGGATAACCAAGTACTAAGACTGAATAATTCATATTTTAGTAAGGAAATAATATGAGTGGTTTTTCGAGCAAGTTTTGAAGAGAGGAACACTTCAAAAATTGACTAAGTTAGGGATCAACGAAACAAAAGATGAAACCAAAACATGTAACAAGGCTTGATCATGATCACACACTTACAATTGATCAACCACATGATATTTAAGAACTCGGCATCCAAAATAAACATTTATCCATTGAAATGATAGAAAAGTGACACTTATTTCAAAGTGCGACAGTTGAAACGTAGCTTTGTGACACTTAAAATACAAGTTACGACAAAAGTGTCGAATGCAACCAAAAAGTGAAATAACCTATGGGAATTGTTCTAGAACATATTATTATGATACATATGATTAAATAATGTGGAAGAGTGCACTATAGATACCTCTAGTGATGTGTAAAAATGTGACACATCTGAGAGTGAAAATAGTTAAAAGCGACACTTATGACAGTAAGAAAAAGTGAAAATGACACATGTAAAAGCTAATGAAAGTGAAAGAGACACATTCTAGAGTGAATAGAAATAGAAAGTGACACTTGTGAAAGTGAAGGCAAGTAAAAACAACAATTACGAAACAAAAAGCGACACTTGTAAAAGCAAAAGCGTGCAAAAGTGATAGTTGAGAAAACTCACTATAATGATGATACAATTGCAATTAGGAGTGAGAGAGATTGTAAATCAAGGTTGTGCAATGTTTGTTGACATGCATTACATAGTTATTTTTCTTATCCATTGCAGAAACATTGTGATAAGAAACTACACAATGCCTAGGTGTTGTGCAATGCCTACCACTGAGAACTACACAATACTTCTTTAAGAACTATTCAATCACTATTACCAGAGACTGCAAAATCATTGTTTTAAGAGATTATGGAAACACTAATTCCAAGTACTGTGTAAGAATTATCCTTAAGCACTACACGATGTTTGTTATCAAAGATAGACATTGGTTGCTAATCTTGCATAGGAAAGGTGCGCTTAAGAATACATCAAGAAATATGCGCATGTAAGCAAGTGGCTTAGACAGTTAGAATCTTAGAAGAAGACTTAAACACATAGAAAATCATAACTTACCATGAAGTAACTGAGAACAATCAAGGAATGACAAATCATATGATCACAAGAAGGCTCCAAAATTAAAGTGTAAGCAAAATTTTGGAGGGTGTTTGTCATAGCAACAACACTTGGCAACACACTACAAGAAATCCAACTTCTCCAATTGGGTGTACCTTTGAACAAAAAGTATTAATATTTTAGGAGATATTGATCCATCATGTGGATTAAAACAACTTCCCTATTTATCCCAATTATAAGTATATTCTCTTCTTTCCCCTTTCTCGGCTAAACACATTTACAAGGCTTACCATATCTCAATTGTTTTGATCCTAGAAAATGATAGTATATATTCATGAGTTTAAGATAATTAGAGTTTTAGTTCCATATTTGGAATTTCTCTGCTACTGGCAAGCCTTATCAGTACCCAAACAAAGTCACTTCAGGAAAACAGGCATTGCTTTGCTACCAGAGAGCCTGTTTAGTACCCTGACAAAGTTACTTGATTGACCTATCTACACCAGAATCCTTTCTCTTATTTCACCATTCATTTTATTTTCAATATTGTCATTAGTATTTTATCAGTGTTTACATCACCAAGGTGGAAGAGGGATCCTAACTTAATGAGATAAAGAGAGGTTATTCCTTTAGAGAATGTTATATACTTCTGAAATTAATATACTTGCTCTTAGTTTTATCCTTTTCCTTCTCTACTCAATTGGATCAAAAATAAAAACACCATTCAGTTACCATACCAAGTCAAGGAATGAAGATCCTATAATAGATATGGGAATCATGCTTCTTCTTATAGATTTCTATTCAAATGGATCGTATTTTCCATTCATACATAATTAACTTTAAAAGATATGTAGTTTTGAACAAAGAATAGGAACACAAGTTAGCTAAGAGTTTCTCATAATCACAATTTCCTTTTCAAAACTTTGTCACATTTTTCTCTTGAGCCAAACAAGAGAAATTTCATGCATGGTCTTATTGAACAAGATGCGACTGAAAGACACGACACAACAAGAAAAACAAAAGAAAAATAATAAATCAAATGTAAGACTTAAAAGAAAAGGAGCATGCAAGACATTAAGCAGGAGACAAAGAAATTGAAAAAAATGGATAGAAAGAAAAATGTAAATTCAATGCAATTTGAAAAAAAATAAATGAAACCAGACCTACTCCTAACTAATGATCTAGAACGTCAGGACTAAGTGAAGTGAAATTTCCAATGTAGCCACCGAAGCTACTCTCTACCCACAAGTAGAAAGATACAAGTAATTAAAAACAATATAAAGTAATGTAAAAAAGTAAATCTAACAACTTGAATATCTTGCACAAAAAATTGAAGGTCTTTCATACCAACAGAAAGATGTGCCATAACAAATAACTTTAACCAATATGAAACCTTACCTTTTCGATCAAAACAACAATGATAAAACCTCAAAGGTTTCTTGTGAATGTAACTTTTTCCATGTTTTCATCCTTAGCAAACATTAAGAGAGATTAAAAGTTATTCATAATGACAGATCTTGCCAAGTAAGATGTTTCATGCCAATCATAGATTTGATCATGGAATTCAAAACAACCCTTTTGAGAGCTTTGAACTTATTGGGAAAATGAAGTTTTAATTAATTCAATCATATTATAAGGAGAATCTTGTGAAATAAAATTTATCGAACCTTTTTCAAAAGCCTTGTAAAGATGATGAAAACTTGACATAACCATCAATAAATGCTAAAATGCCTCAACAACTTGACAAGTATCTGAATAATGAGATGATAAACCATAAATATCAATTGGGTCAACAAGACCAGTTGATGTAAAAAAACTATCATTATATATACTAATGGGAAGATGATTAGTTACATGACGTCTATTAGACCCAATGCTATGATCAAATGGACTTGTTAGGGAATAATATTCTATGTTATATGAAATTAGAGATGGATCAATTTGAGCAGTTTCACAAATGCTTTGAATAATATAATCATTTTCCTCACGTGTTTAACATAAAAAATGACCACCTTGTACCCAAATACAGTCTATACAAGCGTCATGAAAATCAAAATAATTAATAATTAATGCTAGTATTGCAAATACAAGAAACTAATAAGGATACAATGGATCAACATGTACTAGATCATATTCAACCTTCACATCAACTTGGGACATTAAACTGTCAAGATAAGTAATTTGATTCACCAAATAAATCAAACATTCACTAACACTCAAGAGGAGAGCTTGTGCCAAAAGGAAAATGGTTAACATCAGAATACCAAGAAAATGACCAGTAGTTGATTATTTTCACGATCATTTTATTGATGTGAATCCTTCGGCCTATGATAATATCTATCAAGATAATCAAAATAATTAACTTCAGATTTCTGTGCATCCACAAAAGATATACATTTGAATCCCGATTTCAATGCAAGATGTTTATATGAAGATGCATTAACAAAGCTCTCTATCTGATCATAAACCCAATCTTGAAAGTTAGAAAAATTGTCTCAGAAAAACCCAAAATCTATCAAGAATGAGCTTGCATCGAGTGAAACAATAAGGATAAAATAATCTTGCAAGAAAATCCAAATATGACATAGTTCTGGGATCGCATCAAGATTACAATAACTTGACATAAACATCAATGAGATTTGAAGTGCCTCAAATTCTTGACAAGTCCAAAAACTCTTAAATGTTGGATAATTACAATTTGAGAGTTGAGTCCAATTGTAAATTCTATGTGGACAACTACTACTAGTTACTGTAATAAGATCACTATTATCAATATGGAAGCAATCTCCATCACTTGTTTGAACAAATATTTCAACTTCAACAAACATGTTACTCAAGTCATATGATTCTTCTAATTGCAAATCTAGAGATGTATAAATTGGAGAAATCTCATGATTAACCTGATTCGAAGAGTTGTCCTCATGCAAAATAAGAGATTGCAAGGAATAGAATGGATGCTCAATGATTTGATTTTTCTCTTCCTCATCATGGATGACCTCACCACCTTGTGTTAATTCAAGATTCTTCTCATCAAATTGTAGTTTTGAAAAACATGGCATGTCTTTACCATGAGTTGATCCATTACAAACAATAGGAAACAAGGGATGGTGAGTTGAAGGAAAAGTACTCATGAGGGAATCTTCATGAGAAATCAAAATATTGGCTAATGTACCTAGGAAATCATCACCACAAACAAAAAATTTCAACACTTAGAATACAAGTTACGACAAGAGTGTCGACTACAACCAGAAAGTGTGCTAAGTTGTGGGAATATGCCTAGCACATATTCTTATTAAATATATGATTATATAATGCAGAAGAATGGGTTAGATCTACCTCTAGTGATGTGCCAAAATGCGACACATGTAGGAGTGTTGTAATAGATCTAACTAGTATACCTAGGGGGAATAATATGGGGTACAGAGGGAGGTACCCAAGGGAATAATGTAATAATGGGATGGGCCATAGCTATAAGGTAAGCCTATGGTATTAGATATATGGTATTAAGAGAACCATGGTAGTGACCCATGGTATTGTATGTATGAATCATATATAGAGGCTAGAGACTCCCCATTGAGAGATGTCAAGGAATATTGTATGGACAAGCATATGGCTTGTGGAGTGTTCTCCTTCCTTAAGGAGTGATTGTATGGTGTTGCCCTACCTCAAGGCTTTTCATATTAATAAAGAGAATCATTTCTATATTTAGATCTTGTTATTTCTGGGCATATTTCTATTTTTATATATTTGTAGGTCAGATCTATTACAAGTGGTATTAGAGCACTTTCTTGGGCAAAGCAGACATTTTTTTTTTTTTTGTAGGAATTTTTTGGGGCGGCAAGTTTGAAGATCATATTTGTAACTTTATTGCAAAATATGAAGAATAAATTGCAGATATGGATTGTTTGTGAAAAAATACCCAATTTAAAAAAAAAAATTGCCCAAATCAGAGTCCTGATGAGGGAGATATTGTTGATTTAAAAATCATCTGTGTTGTAGAATTTTTTTTGACAAAAATTCGTAGACGGCAGATATCTCGTTAATTTTTTGTCATTTTTGTGGAAAATTTTGAGAAAATAATTGTAGATATGAGATCCTCTTGACAAATTACCCAATTTCAAAAAAACAAATCGGTCAAATCGGAGTCCGGATGAGGGATATATCACTGATTTAAAATCAGCTCTTTTTCTAGACACTTTTGTGACAACAGTACAGTCGTGGCGCAAATCTAAAATTCCCGTGCTTAGATCGAGATTTCTATCACATGGGAAGATGCATAATGGCTATTCTATTCCAAAAACATGTCATAATAAGGATTCTAAGCAATATTGACTGAACTGTGACCATTTTAAATTGTCGCCAAGTAAGTGATTTTTTTTTCAAAACCCTCTTCATGGCTTCTAGCAAGAATTTTTACAGGGAACGATAAGGGTTTTACTATTGAAGAATTGTTAGAAAGAAAAAAATCATTATGGCCAAAAGGATGGAAATGTTTTGTAGTGACTCATTTTAAAGATGAGGCAGCCACATGGTGGGAATCACTTAACAAAGTGAAGTGTTTAAACCTGCTCGATGAAGAATTTGAAAAATTATTGTTAGAAAAATGGTCTCATGCTAGAAAACAAGATAATGAAAAGCATGTGGGGTTATTTTCTACTGGTATCTCCTTATTACAGGTTCATGGATGTATTTAAAAGGAGAAGATCATCGTGTTTATAAATCCTACTTGCAAGCAAAATCTTATAAATGTTAATTTGGCAAAAAAGATTGCAAGTTCAAGCAAACCACATGAAAAACACACAGTTTGATTATGAGGATGTTCAAGTTTATAAAGATTTGAATATTTCTATGGATAAGTATGTATTGAATTTTGATTTTTATGCTTCAGATATGGCTATTGTGGATGTTGTTTTGGGATATCCTTAGATTGAATTTGTTGGTACTATCAATATTAATGTGCAGAAGAAATTTCCGAAGCTCTGGTATAAAAAGAAGAAAATTACATTACAGGATATTTCCATTAATAAACACGTAGAGTCCAAGGAGGTTGAAGTGGAAAATGTTATAGGTACTGATACATCAAATGAGGAATCCATAGTTGAATTAATATTGGAATACAAGCAACAACAATAAGCGCCATAACATGTACCAAATATCAATCCGACTCCATTAGATGGTGAATTAAAGAAAGATACATTGTTGGTTAAAACTTCAGTATATCACCACCCACATCACCCCGCAAGAAAACAACCAACACGATGGCAACAAATTAGCCACAAGGACAACAAACCCCGCATGAGAGAGGAGCGATGATCCACCCACAACACATCAACACAGAAGAGCCGCCATGGTCAACTTCCATCTCAAGTGAGCGAGGCACTAGCAAGATCGAGGGTTCACCTTTCTCTTGGATGGCTAGATGCACATGCATGGTACCAATGGACTACTCTTTTGAGTAGATCTTATTATTTGTGTTCTTCTTATGTTTCGGGGATGAAAGATGTTTAAGGGGGGTGGAATGTAGTATACCTAGGGGGAATAGTATGGGGTATAGAGGGAGGTACCCAAGGGAATAATGTAATAATGGGATGGGCCATAGTTATAAGATAAGCCTGTGGTATTAGATATATGGTATTTAGAGAACCATGGTAATGACCCATGGTATTGTATGTATGAATCATATATAGAGGCTAGAGACTCCCCATTGAGAGATGTCAAGGAATATTATATGGAAAATCATATGGCTTGTGGAGTGTTCTCCTTAAGGAGTGATTGTATGGTGTTGTCGTACCTCAAGGGTTTTGATATTAATAAAGAGAAGCATTTCTATATTTAGATCTTATTATTTCTAGGCATATTTATATTTTTATATATTTGTAGGTCAGATCTATTAGAAGTGAAAAAGTTTTTAAAAGAAACAATTTCAACAATAAGAAAAAAGTGAAAGCGGCACATGCTAAAGCAAAGAGAAATAAAAAGCGACACTTGTGAAAGTGAAAGAAAGAAAAAATGATAGTTGCAAAAGTGAAAGTGACACTTGTAAAAGAAAAAACACACAAAAGAAACAATTGAGAAAACTCACTGGAATGATGATACAATTACAATTAGGAGTGGGAGATATTATCAATCGATGTTGCACATTGATTGCTGACATGGATTGCACAATTACTGTTCTTCTCAACTGCGCAAACACTATCATCCAAAAATGCATAATGAATATGAGTTGTAATGCGTACCAATGAGAATTGTGTAATCATTATCTCTAAGAATTGTGCAGTCATTGTTTCCAAATATTGTGCAAGCACTATTTTGAAATATTAAACAAACACTAATTCCAAGGAATACACAAGCGTTATTAGTAAGGACTATGAAATTCTTGTTATCAAAGATAGACACTGATTTTTGAGCTTTTATAGGAAATGTGTGCTTATGAATACATAAATAGCTATACATGTGTAAGAAAGTGGTTTCGAAAATTAGAATCACTGAAGAAAACTTAAAATCTTAGCAAATCATAACCTATCATGAAGCAACTAAGAATAATCAAGGAATGATAGATCATATGATCACAAGGAGGCTCCAAATTCAAGTGTAAAATACAATTTTGGATGTTGTTTGTCATAGTGACAACAAGAGGCCACATGGTTTAAGTACTTAGGCTAGCCCATTCCATAGTCACATGGGGATGCACTATGAATGGTAGCGTTAGGTTCAAACTCTTCGATGGTAGATATCTATCCTTGAATTGTTAGGTTAATGAACTACCCCTCCCTACTCCATTGCCCTTGTCATTAGTGTGTTTTGATATGAGAGAGAAGCTTTGCAACTATGAAGGAGAACTGGTTGCTAGGGTTTTATCCTCCATCCCATTGGCTACGATGGTGAATATTTTTCAGATTGAAGGTTTCTTTCATGGATTATTTTCCTATTGATGCCAATAGAGCAAGATTTAGGCTTAAGTTTTCATGTTAACCTTAGTCTCTTCTTACTTTCACTTTCTGCATCTTCTTATCCAAGCTATATTCCATTCCTTGTATGCATCTCACGCAGGAATAATGTTTGTTTCAAAACACGTTAGTTTTGTAGGAAATGTGAGTTCCCTTTATGGGGTCTTGGCATTGAACTACAAGTTTATGTGAAATTTTAGCTTTGTCCCTTTTCCAAGCTTCTTATGTAGAGCCAAGTTTATGGTCTAATTTGCTATAATTTTCTTTTATTATGGTTAGGCTCCTATCCTTATTTTATAAGGAATTATACACACGAAACCCTCATTGTTCTGATAGTGGTGAGGAGTTCCACTGGCTCTTCTTTGAGGGATTTATTAGTGCATTAAGGTATCAGTGGATTTATGAGTGCGTTATGATCTAATTTTCTATAATTTTCTTTTATTATGGTTAGGTTCCTATCCTTATTTTATAAGGAATTATACACACAAAACCCTCATTGTTCTGATAATGGCGAGGAGTTCCAATGGCTCTTCTTTGAGGGATTTATCAGTGCGTCAGTGTTTCATTTGGGTTTCTTCCTTCGCAATTATAGTGACTAATTAAGGTATCTTGCAGGTTAGTGTTTGTCATCGTATTTTGTAGATAAAGGGAAAAAGAATATGTCGAGAGTTTCTTTTTATTTTTCTGGTATCCTCTAGGTATTTAAGCTTTGGCTTCACACATATATTGTAGGTCATTTCTTGAAATTGTTTAAAATGATTTAGCTAAATGCTCTGCCCTGCCGAGCCATGATAAAGTTTGGTTTGCCTTAAGAGAAAATTTTGGATAGCCCAAGGGATGTTTTTTAATGTTATGTATTTCTTGAATATTTATTTTAAAAATAAATCACAGACTAGACTCCTAGAGATGGAACAATTTATGGAAAATATTAATTAAAGGTTTCTTTCTTTTTTTGTTGGAACACACAATTATTAGCTATTTTGGCTATTACCATAAGACAACGTGGCTCAAGATATATTTATACTTGATATTTTAGACTATTTAATTTTTAGAATGTATTTTTATTTTCCTATGATACTTTCATTTACCATGAAAATTTTATCTCTTCATCATTAATACTTGGAAATTACATTTTATTTTTGTCAAATTCATATGCACTGTATTTATATAAGATTCTCTTTGTATGTATAAATATTATGGTACTAATTTCTGAATGTTGTTTTGATAAAAGCCTCCTGACTATGAGTCTTATACATACACAATTATTACATGCATTATTAATTCTATAGGTAAGTCTATAGGTCAAGGTAACAATGTAGACTCTTGTCACTAAGATTTTGCATACAGTTCCCATATTGCCACTATTAAAATTGAGTAAGAACTGTCTACACTCATAGTTCAATGAGGAATTATTTTCTTATCACCAACTTTTTTGCATGCTAACCCTATCTCTAGTCCTCTTACTTATTCCATTTACCACTTATTTTTTGCAATATTCAGGAATATTGGTTATACTAGTATGAATTTTAGTAACATCTATTCTTCTATAATCATGTATAAATATGTATATTTTGGGTTTAATTGCAAGGGAACTAAATTTTTTCTTTTTGTTAGAGTCCTTACTCTCTTTTTTCAAAAAGGAACTAGTGTTGGGCTCCTGATTGTAGGTTCCCTCACTTGTATTTCCTAAATAGAGAGATACCTAGGGTCTAAAATTTCAGAGAATAGCCTTAAGTCCACTGGGTGTCATGTCTCCAGTGTTCCTACCATGTTCAATGCACATATGTATATATGTCTTTATATTTTCCACAGAGACTAATAATCATAAAAAAAATTAACTCTAACTCAATAATATACAACAACTTTAATAACACTAATTATGACATTAATACATACTATTTTCTCTGTACATTCACATTCTTCTTCCTACTTCTAACATAAATTGACTGTAATACTTCACACACTTTGTACATAATCACAGATAATGAAAAATAATTATCTATTTTTTTTGGTAATACAATAGAAGTTTCCACATTCCTCCCAACAATTGAAACATAGTCTCAATAATTTCCATGAGATCTAGGCTTCTTTCTTGCTAGGAAACTAGTAAACAACCTTCCATGGTTTTTCACCTCCTCAAACCCAAGAAATGTCCTACTAATTCTAGCACAAGTCCAATATTTATCTCCCACTGATACCTTATTTCTTTAAACCCAGACTGCCTTTAACTCCCACAATTTCTTTTTAAACATCTTCCACCCATGGCATTTATCTCCTGTCATGTTAGTTATGGTGGTCAGATCAACCAAAAAGGGTCATCTTGCCTGTCAAAATGGAGGATTGTCCTTTTTCTTGTGTTTCCTATCCTTTATTGGACCATAACTTATTCTAGTAGTTAGAAGTCTAACTACTCACGTGGTGGCTCTTCTTGTATATCCAAAAATAAAAATAAGTTAAACATTTTTATCTTTTAATAGAAATAAATATTTAAAACCTCATAAAATGTTCACTTTTCACTTTTTAGCTTTTAAGTGACATGTCAAACTTAAAAAATAATAGAAGCCTTTTTTATAACTGATTTCACTAGGGATACTATAAATTCTTTGAAGATAACGACAAACTGATGTTGGTTTGAAGATGACCGCAAACTGATGTAGCTGAAACCAAAGTCTTATGTAGGTGGTGGTTTAAGTCATGCCACCAACCAAAAACATGCTCATGGAGAATAAATCTATCTTCGAATACAACTCTGAATTTGGTTATGGATATGGTTGACTGTAGCTCTACGATATGGTATCTAGCACTAGTTTAGGCTATGGATCAGGCTCACTTGATAAATATTTGAAGTAAGTTGCTGACCATCGATCCCTCCTGTCAGATACAAGGTGAGAAGATGAAGAAATATAAACTATAAGACGTGTCAATACTCAAGACTGAACTCTGAGGTATGTTCAATATATCTTCTTGGATGTTGAATACTATTGCCCAGAAGTGATCCATCAGAGGTGAATCTTTGTTTTTACAGGAGTCTTATTTCTCACAAGGGTTAATATCAAAACACTGATCTTTCACATGGAGAACCCAATCATAATTTTGGCCTTTCACAATTTGTGGTTGTGGAAGAGGTGCAAGTGAATATGATTCATCATGATGAAACCTAATGCTATGAAACTATATTGGCTTGGAATAGTATGGAGTATGAAAGGACACATCCTTGTCATATCCAAGACTTGTTTCTTGTTGTTAACAAATTCTTTACAAGGTTTGATGATGGGCTTGGGAAGTGTAGGGTGAACCTTTGAATCTTTATGAAAATTTTCTCTTCAAATGGCTTCATTATTCTAATAAATTTCTTACTATTGATGAGAGCCAAACTAAAAAATGGTGTTGTTTAAAATAAGAAGTAGGTCAAAATGATGACTCTTCTATTGCATCTCATCTTGTTGTATCTATGACTGAAGTTGGAGAAACTAGATTTTCTCTCGTGCATTATGCAAAAAAAAATTAAAGAGAAAGAGTGCCTTTTCTGATTTTGATTATATTGTCAACAATAGACCACATCAAACTATTCCGTAACTCTAATACTCCCTCAAGTGTGGGAATTTTCTTAAAACACAGAAAATAATTTCAATCAACCTTAAAAAAGGGTGTCAACTTCAATTGAAAATGCACCCATTTACAAAGCAATTTTGACGGTACAATATTTAAAATGCCGAGGGAGATTAAGAAGAGAGGAAGGGTATTGGATCTATTTTTTTTCTTAAGATGAGATATGAAATTTATAGTGAAACTTTATATACATCACAATCATCAATTCACAATATAATTAAAATATCTCCATTTCCTTTTACAATATCATACACCACAACTACCTCAAGAGCTAGAATAACACTTGAGTCTCAAAATATGGCAAGTATGGTTCTAAAATTTTGAAAGGGTGATCATGCTTATAATTATATTAGCATGAAGGACCCTGTGGGATTACTCTTTGACAAAACAAATGCTACATTCTAGACAATGATCAAATGTAAATACTAACAAAGCAAGCATTGCACCCTCAACGACAATCACATGCAACACTAAATGAATATTCAACAAATTGTAGAAGCGGTTCCAACTCTCCTATTTAGATTAGAGAAATAACCCTTCTATGATTGTGCCTTGATATCGAATCACCATGCCCCTATTAGGTGTTATTACTTTTTTTATTTTAATGTATGTATACCGTTCTTGTTGAGGCTTAAAGGTTCCAATTTTTTTTCTCAAACCAGGAGAAAATCCACTATTTGTGCTAGGAAAAAACCACAAAAAATTCCCAAAAGGCCATTACTTTAGGGAAGGAATTCAAAATAAAACATCATGCATTCATAATTTTGCATCCAAAAATAAGAAAAACTATAGGTATAAGAAACAAATTTTACCAGTAATTGTGTGCTTTCTTCTTCCCCTTATGTTGAAAAGCCTGAGAAGCATAATACACTCTCATAACCTATTGACATGTTGGAATGTACCACCAACATATAGGGGGTCTCCCTAGTGTGAATTCCCAATTAGACCTCACATCATTTTGGATAGGATTCCCATCTAGTATGTAGGCCTGACAACCATCATGTTGGTTTCACTCTTGGATGTCAAATGAGGATATGTTAGAGAGAGGAAAGGAACGAAATGTCTAGACAAATGGGAACAAAGCCAACCCAAGATTGACAAAATGCAAAATGAGATACAAGAAAGTAACACCAACAATGAGAAGAAATATTCCATGATAAATATCAGTGAGTTAAAACCATCTCAGACTTACATGAACAAGAACATGTCAAAGGTTAATTGAAAATTAGTTCGTAATAGGTCACTGACATGGCTTGGAATAAGTAAGCATAAATTCAAAGCAGACATGAAAGACATAAGATAAGAATGTGTTCATTAACATGTTCCCAAATGAAAGCACACATAAAAACATGATGGAAATATAAGAAAGCTAGTACTACCATCATAAAGATGCACGCGAATCCATACTAAAAGAAAATAACTTCTTATTAATGCTGCTACCAATACAACATGTCCTGCAATTCATCAAAGCCCAACAATGGAACATGGGCTGCTCATACCAGTATCTAATGAAAAACACTAGACTCACCACTACTCACCCTACAACTTACCAAAAGTTGTCTGCCTCTAGATTTTTAAGCACAAATCAATTATATAATGCTAGTCCTAGCTCAAGTGCTAAATTTCCCCTAAAAGGAGGAAATATGAGGGTATATTTATAGAGGTGGGGTGACTCTTCACCTATTGTGATTTCTTGCTTACCCTCATGAATCTTGAAATCCCTCACTACTCTCTCATGTCTAATGACTAATACAAGCCCAATTTATCTCAACACATTTGATAGCATCATGATGAGAAATATTTACATTATGATAGAAAAGAAGACAGAGGTGAGTATAGAGGGTTCTTGGAAACCCTAGAGTACTCATCCTTAATGTTGTTTCTAGGTCACAAGACAAGGTTTTTTGCCTGCTATTGTGCCCCATAAGCATCCACCATTGTTTTGATGTTGTGCCTTTGGTATTTCTAACTTGTTCTTAGAGATTGTGTGGTACTAGATTTCCAACTTGTTGAAACCCTTATTGTGTAGTTTTTGTGATGAACCCTCACTTAGTCCACCCAAGTCAACATTTCATTTCCTTTCCTCTACCTACAAAAAAATGACACTAGTCATACATATTTACAAAAAATGATATTAAAGACAGTCAATCAATTGAAAGAAAGACATTAAATTGGACCCCTGTATAGTCCCATTTTGTGCCATGGTGTTGTCAATGCATGTGACCTCTACAAGGTATTTTTAGGCTTTGAAATATTCACAATAGATCTTAAAGGATGTAGGTTTTAACCCCGAACAGAAATTACCTGCATACGAATTCTAAATCACAGGAAAAATAAAATGCGAGAGCATAACACATAAAACACATATACACAGAGATTTCCCACTGGATCTCAAGACCGAGACTACCAGCTTGATTT
>APFE031165937.1:10410-61153 GCA_000404065.3 Pinus taeda | reverse complement strand
CCTCTAACCCCCCGGTTCACTACGTAGGTTAGTCGTGGAAAGAATATAACACAACCCAACAAAGGAACTATCAACATTCCCATTTGTTCAAACAACAGTAGTGGTGCTTTCATTTTAGTTTAGGCATTCACATTTTTGGAGCTATTCCCTTTGACGTAAGTCATGTATCAAACACCTAATATAATGGAGGCGTCATTTATAGAGAAAATATTGAATACAATTTCATTAACCTACATTGCCAAGAGGCATGTATTTTCACCATAATATGTTCATTCCTCTTATTATATTTTCAGAGTTTCCATAATTTCCATAACATTGTTAAGACACAACTTGATAACTTATTGTTGAGAAATCAAGGGAAGCTAGATTAGCATTATTTTTCTTTCTTTGATAACTGCTTGTGATGTTCTTTTACTTAACTTGATGTACTTTGTAGCTAGATTCTTTTTTACTTGATTATTTTAGTGTTATTTTATCATAAAACAACTACCAAACTATAAATATTAAAGGGATAAGAGGACAAAAACTATATGTTGCAATCCAGGGCCAAAACATCTCCTCTTGAGAGGAAAACCCACAATAATTCTTCTCTTATTATAGAATCTTAAAATGACGAATTCCAAGAACTAAGTCCTTTTTCAAATACCCATAAAGGAGAAAGTAAAACCTATTCTTGATGAACATGCTTCTCAAAAATTCAACCCCACGTCAACTTGCTTTAGAACTTCATATTTTGGCCTCTTCTTTAGAAATTTGGCTGTTGCTTTAGGACTACAATTTTTGGCCTCTACTGCAGAAACTCTAATTTGGAATGAGTGAGAAAACATTGTAAACTATGTGTCTTTCTTCCTTTGCTAGGAGAGTTTCTTCTTGCTTTGTAACTCAACTTGCAAGATGATCCTTTTGACACCTGATTTCAGCCTCCCAATGTGACTACAATTTTCAGTCTTGTTGCAACATAATGATGCCCTAGATTAATCACACGTGTGAGATAAGGATGGCCCAAAAATAGTACTTAAATATTTTTCTCTTCTTATCTTTGTTTTTCCTCTTTTTACTATTTATTCCTTTCCTTCCTTTTGCTTAAAAGAATTTTATTTGCCCCTTGATGAGGTTGAGTTCTTCTTTATATATAGGCTTCTTATAGAGGTCGAATAACCCTTTTTCTAGGCCTACTTGTCTTTTCTTAGGCTGAATTGTCTTGGAGGGAGCCTTATGGCATTTTTTGACATACAATAATTATCTTGACATGATACAGTATGCCCAATGGGGTATTTTTCAATATTACAATGACTCCTTGACTTCTTGACTTCATAACAAATTCCTAGAAGCATTCAATGGGTGCTTGACCTATAAATAATTTTACTTAGCATGAAAACCATGCATTAAGAATGAAAATAATAAATTTATTTTCTCTTTAAAATCAAATACATGAAATCAAGAATACATAGGACATTATGAAGACCGAACCTAGTTACATATTCCAACACATATTACTTTTTCCCTACAGCTAAAAGCATCATGGATATCCTAGGCATTGGAAAGGTGACCCTGTTACAAGCTTCAAATTGTCATTTCAACTCTATGAACTAAGACATGAGATAATTTGGGGTTTTCACACCATATATATGTCAATGTATAAATATGGCATATCTTCCACCCTCTTACATAGTTCCTCTACTGGAACATCCAATATTACACTTGTGATTTCCTCCATTTGATTTCTATTAAGATCTAGAAATGACTCAATTAAATCACTGATTAGGAAATTTCTACATCCACAGTCTTCCTTTCATTGGAAAATGATTTCCACTATTCATGTCTTAATCCCCCTACCCCTATGATCACCTTGACAAGATTCATTCGCAACTATTCTAGAAACTGATATTGCTTCTGAGGAAGAGATGCAATGACACCAATAACACCATTTTCTATTCCACATATAACTGTAGAGATTTGACTAGATTCTGAATCTGGCACACGCATAACAAGAGATCCATGCCTAAATAGAATAACTAACTCTCCTAGGTGGTATTCACCTACAACTCCCAATTTCTTTCTCTCTCTCTCTCTAAACCAAAATGTATACTATGAAGAGCTATTTCCTTTGCATTCCAAATCCATTATTAATGATTTTATTGTTATGCATGCTATAGATAGAAAGCATTAAAAAATATAAGAGTGAAAACAAACACACACCAATCACATTGAATACCAGGATATGCTTTGGGAAACCCTTTTAGTAGAAATCCTAGCTGAAATGGGAGGCTGCTATGCTCTCTTTTATCTGGAATGGAAATAATGAAAATACAAAGATGAATGCACTCTTTATGGAGTTACTTAAGAGTTATGACTCATTGGAAGTTATAGCACATAAAAATGCTTTATTCTTATCTATCTCTATCAACTTTTGTGTATTCTACTCCACTATGGAACAAAATACAAGCAATTAGAATGGAAACCCTTTTCCTAGAGGATCAGTTATAACACAATGAGATAGACAACTTTGATTCCTTCAACTCTCAGTTTTAGTTACAAATTTGACCCTTGTAGATTATTTTTCGTAGTCTCCATGTGCCTAACCCATTTTCCATAAGTAATGGGGCTAATGTGGCATCCTCTAAAATCATTATGGAGAAAATAGCAAGGTCAACATTCGTGTGACATAAATTTTGCATTTGGAATTTGTTTGATGTATTTATTGTATTTTTGGAAAGGTACATGAGTGTATAATATTGGCATGGGTTCCAACAAAAGAAATAGTTTTTGGAATCTTAAAATATTCATTTAAAGCATCAAACTATCTCTAGAAGGTTTTAGATCCCAATTCTCCATACTAGGACCTATTTGTAAAAATGGCCCTATAAGTTATTTCCTTTATTTTTCCCACTTCTAAAGTGTCAACTTGGATGAAAACTAATGGAGTGATCCAATCTACATCAACAAAAACCTCCACCTAACAAGTGGTGGTTCTTCCTCCTCAAGAGAAAGATTGTGTTGTCTTTATGATTGATGAAGTGTATTTTTAACCACATCAACCAAAATATGTTTTATTAAAAGAAACAATGAACCTATGGCCAAATAAACTCAAACCAAAGAGAAACCCTCTATAAATTATAGTCTATCAACATGAAAACTGATGAATAAAATGTCTTCTGAAATCCAACTCTTGGGGGAGCTCACTTCCACAAGACCTAGCTTGTGAAGGTGTGAGATAAGTTATGATAGATTCCATGTAACAACCCTTCCCATTACAAGTATCCTTGTTAACATAGGGAACCCTCTAGGGGTATTGGTACAATGATTGAACACATACCTTAGGTACCACAATAACTTTCCACTTGTAGCCACTATGAGATGCCCTAGGAATAACCATTAAGGACATAACTTCATAATGAAATGACTAGGGCAAAAAATCATGGGTTGGAATGACACATATAGGTAGGGAAACTAAGCTTGAAATTCCATAGAGTAAATTGTCCATTAAGAACCATGCACCTCAAATATCCTCATACACATAGGAGGCCAACAAACACTCAAACAAGTGGAGAGGGGATATCACCCCACTTGTTATAATGTGACCTTGTGTTTGTATCCTTTTTTATATGAGATTTTCCAACAATAATTCTATGCTATTAATATATTTAACTCTCGCTAGTGGTTCCTAGTTTTGGATTTGTGGCCTTGGAGAAATTATTCACGAAGCATACACCAAGGCCCTAAATCCTATCTAATGTTAGTTTTATATAATTGAAAATTTTTAATAGCATTTAAATTATCTCTTTCTAATCTAATGATTACTCAAATGGGTATGGAATGAGACTTTATTGGTGTTTTAGAGACTCTTCCCCATCCAAAAGAAATTCAAAGAATGAGTGCAACAATGCAACCCTTAGTTTTGACGGAAACCATCTAAAGTAAAGGAAAAAGCCTTTTATTTCATTTTTTTGTAATGAAAAGAAAACTTGCACACTCTCAATAAAACTTCACTACAACAAAACAAATTGAATTGTGATCCAAGAAAACAAACTCAAACACTTGAATTAAATATTTCAAGAAAACACTCAAATGTTCCTACCCTAACTTTCTCATGAAATGAAATTTTTTCATAGTTTAACAAAGAAAATTAAATGCAAGTCACACCATCAAAATAAACAATTGTTTTTGGATTGTATGATATCAATAGAGATGTAACAAACATTCTCCAATGTTTACTCAAGGAAAAGACTCAAAACTTGAAATAACCTAGTTATGGCATGTAATAGAGCAAATTTAAAACATAAGACCAAATAAAAGGATTTGAAATGCAAAATTACATTTGAGAATGTCTATTACATACGCTATCCAAATAAATATTTTCCTAAAAACAAGCTACAACAAAAATCTCAACACACATACAAGCGTATTCAGATGAAAAAAATCCCTCAAATTCAATCAAAACACTTAGCAAGCAAATAAAAGGTATGTCTAAGGGTAAAATGACAGTATGCAAATGATAAATAGGGTCCCAAATCTAGTGATAAAATAGATGTAAAGAGAATCAAGTAAAAATATCAGTATCTTCACCTATAGGATGAGCCTTCCTTAAATAAATTGATGGAGGAGGTTATAAGATGGATCTACATATATAGAAATTAGGAATCCTGAGTCTAATACAAGTTCCAAAACTCCTAATGTGATATTACAAACTCATCTAATGTTGATCTCCTCACGAATGATCTTATCTATACAGATATAGAGGTGGTCCTAGGCTAACAATGGTGCAACATGGAACCATTCACACCTTATTAGTGGTGTAAGGAGTGACTGATTGCACCTTGTCGATGGTACAAAACCCAACCACACTCTAAAAGTAAGAAATCAAAGGGTATAAAGATAATTTCTTAACATGTGTGAGAGAGAGAGCCTTCCTTAAATAGATTTATGGAGGAGGCTATATGATGGATCTAGATATATAGAAATTAGGAATCACAAGTCTAATACAAGCTCCAAAACTCCTAATGTGAGATTCCAAATTCATTTAATGTTTATCTCCTCATGAATGAGCTTATCTAGAAGTATCTAGAGGTGATCCTAGGCTGACAATGGTGAAACATGCAACCATTCATGCCTATTAGTGGTGTAAGGAGTGACTGGTTGCACCTTGTCGGTGGTGCAAAAATCATCCACCCTCTAAAACTAAGAAATCAAAGGGTATAAAGATAATTTCTTAGCATGATGACTCCAATTGGTTCTCAATGAGTCTCAATGGTACAAAATGAAGCTATAATATGTGCTATCACTATCAATTAGGATAATTACTTTATGATGCTTGATGTAGCCAATTAATTTAAGGGTTTATGAAGCTAAAATACCATTCAAGGCATACCGATTTAGGGTGCCTCGTCTGGTTATTAGAGGGAAGAATGTCATTATAAAGTTAAGGAAAATATTCTCGAGGGAGGTAATCACCACCATATTTTAAAATTCCTTTTGAAATGGCCATAAAAATATTTTTATCCTTATATTTGTGCCCAAGAAAATAGTTTTCATCACAACTGTAGTGAAGGCCATTAAGTTTAAATTTTACCATTTTAACATGAGATAATTTGTGGATCTTGTGAGGAGTGGGAGGAGGGGATTGGTGGGATGAGGATGGGGAATAAAGGATGGATTTTCTACTTGAGCATTGATAATATGCTACACTTACATGTCTCATTGGGTGGATTCAAGCTAAGTGTTTAGATGGTCCATTAAAACTTGGGCATATATTTCTTTGTTTAGACCACTAATAAAGCATTTTAAAAATAAGGTATCAAAAGTGCATTTAGTGTGGAAAGAAGGTTTCTAAAAAGTAGATATGTATCCTTGAAATGAACTTTATTTTGTAAGGATGGTCAAGTGGCATAAATGATGAGTGGGTTCAAAATATTCATAGACATCTACAACAAATTTAGTTGAAAGCAATTTAAACTTTGTGGATTATTTTACCATTTCTAATGCTCAAGGTTTAAAAATAAGATACCCACATGAAGTTTCATTATGTCATCAATGATTCTTTGTAGTGAAAAATCAGTTACATTATAGTGACCTATCCAGTGTGGTCAAAGCCATCAAATTTATTCAAATTTGCTTTAGGAAGTTACATATCACAAACAAAATGTTTAGAGTGAGGCCTCATGGAATTTGGTGCTTTAATTCCCTCTTGCTAGAATGTTTATTTCATGAATTTAATAATAAATTGGGAAAATTGTTTAAGGAGTTGTTCCGATTTGTTGAGATTGTCATTAAATATAACAATTTTTTGTGTGGCAATAACTTGATTTCAATCTAATTTTCTTTGTAACTCACCTCAAAAAATTTCCAAGTAATGCAAGTTCCATAATAATGGTTTCAGGTAGCCATCTAAAGTGGGTACACAAGAAAAAGGGTTATTGCAGGGTGGGGCTAGTGACACAGGTGCCGTTTAATGAGACTAGTAGGTCCACACAAAAATGTTTATTGGAGAGTTGTACCAATGTGACTAATATGATTTTCTAGGGCTATTGAGATACATATTTGATAATGAGGTGAGTGAATCCACGCAAAAATTATTATGGGAGAGGGGACCACTACAATCAATCTGACACATGAAGTCTATTGACATAGGTCTAAAATGAGAGTACCAATGGGACCACTTATGTTATATTTCACAAATATACATTAACATATAATAGATATATGTGGTCTAATATCCTACAAAAGAATTATAAAAATAGTAAATAAATAATCTAAGAAAAAAAGAAGGGAGAAATAGTGATTATGTGGTAAAACCCTAGTGTGTGGAAACATCCATAGAAGCAACTTCTTTATTCCCTATGTAAAATCCCAACCATAAAAGGCTACACCCCCACAAAACAATTAGAGTAATCACTATATTTTCCTTTAATTTCATTATATATTAGAGAGTGAAAGGAAAACATATACCATGAAACATGTGGAATAAACACTTTCTATAATATGGTGATTTGTTAATGAATAACTTGTTCAAAAGACAAGTAGTAAATTACTAATGCATTCACACTCTAACATTCCTCCTTAATGATGACTAGAAGGATAGAACCATAATGGAGGAAGGTGCTATTAAATAAAAAATTTCCCCTTGGTGACAACTTCATGCATCCCTAATAAGTTATGAAGTCAAAGAAACTTCACCTCTATCATGGATTTGGTGAAGATATTAGCAACTTGATGTTCAATAGGACAATACTTCAAACAAATAACAACATAAACTACTAGATATCAAATGTGGTGAGTATAAATATCAATTTGTTTAGCCTTTGAGTGGTATCCTAGATTGTAATAAAGTTTGGTTGCACCCTAATTATCACATCTTATCTCAATAATATCATTCTAGACTAGTCCAACTTAGTAAGTACATGTTGGAGACACACCGCTTCTTTAGCTGCTTCCTTACCTTTCCTACACTTTGCTTCACAAGAGGAGAGAAAAGGTTCCCACAACTTCTTGTTGGAACATGAAATGGCACTTGAACCAAGTTGAAAGATGTATCCTGCAATAGATATTTTGTCATCGGTGTCTCCTACCCAATCAAAATTGATGTAACCAAGAAGTGAAACAAAATCCTTACTTGAATATAATACACCATAATGAAGGTTTCCCTAAAGATATATGAGAATCCATGTGGCTACTTTCCAATGTTTGTCATGAGGATTTTTCATAAAATGAGAGACTAAGAGAACAACAAAGTATAGGTCAGACCTTCTATGGTTAAATAAATCATACTCCCAACAATTTGATGATAGAGCGTAGCATCAACAAGAGGAGTGTCACAATCAATAGTTAATTTTACTCCAGATAGAAAAGGTGTGGGTGAAGGGTTACAATCACCCATATGAAACTAAGCTAGTAAATCCAAATCATACCCACGTTGATAAAATAAGATCCCATTAGCCATTTGCTAGACCCGAAGACTAGAAAATAGTGAAAACGGACTAAGTTTTTCATTACAAATGTTGTCTAAGATCATTCTTCAATTCCTAAATTAAGGAAAGTTGGTTTCCTATAAGGATTATATGTTCCACATAGATAAAAATAATGAGTGCATTGTATCCAAATAATTTAACATACATTTCCAGATCAGATACCAAACCCTAGGTGTCTGTTTAAGACCATATAAAGACTTGCTCAAATTTGATTGAAAACTTGAAGTTTCTAAGGTAATAAAACCATGTGGTTGTTGCACATAAATTTATTCACGAAGATAACCATTTAAAAACACACTTGAATTCCAATTAGTGAATTTCCCATTGAAAATATGCAACAAGAGAAATGACGGTTGTAATGGTGTTCATTTTAGCACCATGAACAAAAGTTTTATTATAATCAATACCTTCTTTTAGAAGAAATACTTTATAATCTAATCGTGCCTTATGTTTTTCAGTATGTCCTTTTAAAATGAAATTTGTTTTATAAATACATTTTCATACAACAATATTCTTACTAAGAGGAAGTGGGACAAGGGTCCAATTATTGTTCTTCATCAAAGAGTCATATTTAATAACAATTTCTTTTTTTCCATTATGGCATTCCTTTATCTTTTTCATATGTGGAAGGATCATTTATTTCAAACACCTTTGTCATGAGAGAAAAGATCAAATATAGTCGTTCAAGTGTCAAATGGATTACTAATCAATGAACCTATAGATTCAAGTACCTTTCATGCCCAAACTAGAAGAGGAGTGATTCAAACCACTCTAGAAGAGGAGTGATTCGAACCACTCTAGTATCAACAAGTGGATCACTTGAACTAGGATCAAGATATTGCATAACACTTGAATATTAATGGACACTAGATCAACTGAGGATGATATCAATTGAAATGTAACATGAGATTTAGCTCACTTAGGTGGTGGAGAGATTTGATCAAAATTATACATCACATTCGATGATGCCATCATGTTTGGATGGATCAAACAACCTATACGCTTTAGAATCCTCAATTTAGCGTAGAAATACACATTTATGATATTTGGGCTCCAATTGTTTCCTTCTTCATCGAGAATATGTGCCCAACATTGATTCATAAACACCTTGAGGTGGCTAATGTTTGGTCTCCTTCCACACAAATTTTCTTTGAGAGTAACGTGCAAAACGGATTTAGTAGGAATATTTTTCAAAATATTGTTAGATCACACATAACTTCATTCCAAATTTTTTTTTAGCAATCCTTTTGAATAAAGCATACGTTAAGCCATTTCAACCAAGGTTCTATTTTTATTTTTTAAAACCCCATTTTGTTGGGGTGTGTAAGGAACTATCCTTTGATTTTGGATGTAATTTATGGATAAATATGTTGCACATTCATTCTTAGTGTATTCCCCCACGTTGCCAATGCTAAGAGTTTTGATACATTTACAAAATTCCTTTTCAACCAGGGCTCTAAATTATTGAAAACCAACATAAGCTTCACATTTATGCTTTGAGAAATAAACTCACACCTTCTTGTTGAAATCATCAATAAAGGTATTGAAATAGACAACACCTAATAAGGAAGGAGTCTTAAGAGGATTACATATGTCACAATGAACTAGCTACAACTATTCTTCGGCATGTCAATATTTATCCTTATCAAATGGTTCTCGGTGATGTTTTACAGGGACACAACCTCCATACACAACTTTAGTGGAAGAAATTGTAGGTAAGAAAATTACCATTTTAGACATAAGTTTCATTTTACCATATTTTAAGTGTCCTAATCTATAATGCAACATTTGTTTTGATAAACATGTGCAACATAATAATAGAATGGATATTTTCTGAGTGAAGTAAAACCAATGAACGTACACAAACCTAATTTCATGATCAACGAGGCCCAATGAAACATTTTTGAAATTATTTTTTATATATTTGAGAAAATAACAATCATTCCATGCTTTAAACTTATAACATTTTTTACAAGAAAAATAAATATAAAGGAGATTGATGGGCATGACTTCAACATGAAAAATGTCTTCCAGAATACAATTAGGAACATTAAAATTCCTAGAAACTACTACTAAAAGATGTTTACCATCACTTATGGAATCTTTATGAGCCATGTTTTCATTACCGTCATAAGAGGTGAATAATGAAGTAGTACCAATCATGTGATTTGAGGCACCTGAATACATAATCCATTCCACATATGAAGAAGAGTTATTAGGTGAAAAAATAAGCACTCGAAGCTACCTGTTTTTCCCTAGTTCATTTCTTCTTGGCCTTTTCCAATTCATTCCTCCCCACAAAAGAAATTCTTCTCAATGTGATTGGTTTTTCTACAATGCTTGCAAGTTTTTTCCATACTTTGTTCTTTGAAGCATCCACAAGGGCATCATTAGAATTTTTTGTAACAACCCTGGGTTAAAGTTTCATGTAATAAATGATAATAAAGGAAAATAAAACTAAGGTCATGGGACATGTATTCCAAGCTAAATGTTGGGAAAAGATTGTAGTGGGCATCACTTATGGTTTAATAATGGCTATTGAAATTGGTAAAGGCATTGGAAAAGGTAAAGAGGCAATAATTGGCATTTAATTATGAAAATAAAAGAAAATATGGGAAAAGGAAGGTGAAGAGTAAAAAAATTGCATGCAAGGGAAATTAGGGGAAAATGAAGAAAAAAGGGACATCATTGATAAAAAGGCATAAGAGAAACAATTCACAACTTTTTTCAGTTCTAGCTTTAGTCAGTTTAGTTTTGGCTCTCATTCACTCTTGCACACTTAGAGAATTCTTGGAGCACTCTAGAATTCACTCAGATTTTGAGAAAGGCAAACAAGCAAACAAAGGAAGGAAAAGGACAAGTGAAGGAAAGTAAGCGAAAGGGTGGATCAATAACTTCGATAGGAATGTCTTGCAGGTAACAAGTTGGATGTGTGACTTCCTTGCTAGGATGTGAATGCATGGTACATGCATTTGTTTATTTTGTTCATTTGTTGTCATTGGCATGGGTTTTGCCTAGTTTGAAAGTGGCTTTAGCCTTTCCCTATCATTTCCTAGATAAATGTGGTGTGATTGGATTCATTATTGGTTTAGCTTTGGATTGCTAGAAGGTTTTGGAACCAAGTGAGGTTATATTAGGAAAATTCAAAGGGATGAGTGTGGATATGGTTTTCTCCAAGAAGCTCTCGACAAGTGGGTGGAGATAGGAAAATTACTCAAGGTATGGTGAAGAAATTCTAACGCATCCAAGCTTGGTCGATTTTGTGATCTTGGCGGCCAGTTTAGGTGATTTCATGATAGTTTGAGGGTGGAAGTGGTTTAAACTCTATATTCCCATTTTGGCTATGTCTTAGTTTATCACATGATATCCCACATTCATGCTTGGAATATGGCATGAGGGTGATTGGCTGAAAGAAAGATCTAGTCTAGCCCAATCTATTGTCAAGTGGTACATGGAAGTCCCTGACCCTGGTTGGCTTTTGCTTATGTTAGTATGAGTTATTTTTATATTATGATCTATGAGCACTTTTTCTTGTTATTATATGGATTTAATGACTTATTTTTCATGGTTTATATTATGGTTATATGTTGGTTATACGCATGGTTTTATGATGTTCTCTAGTTATGGATCTCTTTCATGAAGTGATATTTTATTGCATGGTGTGGAGTACTAAAGAAGGTATGTTTTCATGGTTATTTCAGTATCTTTTCATTGGAACTTACAAGCCTTTTTGCATCATGAACTTAGAAAATGATAAAGAATTGTAATAAAACATGTGAGATTAATATGCAAGACGAGAACGCTGACAATTGTCATTTCCTTATGAAGGAAGGAGAAAAACGAGAAGTTGTTGTTCTAAAGGAAAAGACAAAGACTGGTTAACTGCTATCCCTTCAACGGAAAACAACATGCAAACAAGATCAAAATGGATCAGCCCAGGGAAGGAAGCGGAGATATCAGCTTGGCAAAAAAGAGAAGAAATGACTGAGGATTAACGGTTCTGCGAATCCCTCCTGAGGGATCGTTGTTTTGTCTATTTCTGCATTTAGATATCTCCGTCGTCACCCTTATATAAGGGGCAGCACTGTTAGCTAAGGAGAGATGTTATTATGCCTTTATGTAATTTCTTTTAAAGATCAAAATTTTGATCATCGTGTCTTGTTAAGAACTGCTCTACTGTAATTTTACTTGATGCATCAATACAAACTTGGTTACTATTTCATCTTTGAGTCTGGAATAACTTTAAGCGGTGTACCCCTGGAGGCTAAGGGGCCGACCCTGGAGGACACTTTCTCTTGTACCATTACATGTTGTTTTTGCGTGGTTTTCTTTTCGACATGATCTGGTAATCTTATGTGTTTTATAAAGTTTACATCACATGCTTTGTTGTGTTTAATCCATTAAGGTTTCTGAAGGCAAAATTATTGTATTGACGCTGCATCATATTAATATTCTTTTAGGTGTTGATGTAATACAGTTAGTTTTTACATAATACTATTGTTGTTCCATTATAGAGCTTTTGTGTTGTGCACTTGTTCCTTAACATTACGGAATTCATCTTGGAAGTTTTGTTCTTTGTGATTGTTGGATTCTTGAATACTGCTATTCTATCTTGAAATGCAATCGTATTCTTTCTAACCGAGGTGATAACTGAATCAAATTACTATTTGAGTATGTTGTGTATATATGGTTTTCAGTCCTGTTCCATAATGTATCAATAATCAGTGTTGTTCCATTTGTGTGTACATATTTAGGAGTGAAGAATTGACATTTGGTTATGATTAATGCAATTGATTTGATAGACTAAGATGTTACGGCTTGTTATACTTAGTTGCTATTCTATTTCTTGAATATTGTTCTATTTCCGAATTGCTGCTCCATTTCAGAATTGTTGTTCCATTTTAGGTTTGATGTTCCATTTCAGGGGGTCGCTGTTCCATTTCATTGCTGTTCGATTTCTTTGTCGTTCCATTTCTTATCTTCCATTCCATTTCTTGTTATTGGTGTGAAGAATGATCTCAGGCTGTAGTGAGCATTGGCATCTGCTGTCCGGCTCCCAGACTCCTGATCTGTTCTCTGATTTCCTTTTCCATCAGTTTCCAAAGGGATGGGTTATTGCTATCGAACCCTTGACTGATAAACTGCTTAATGTTCTGAACATGTGATTTAATCTTTTGAAGTAGTTAAGCTGTAAACAAGCATCCATTTACTCTTGTATTTTCAAACATTGTGCTACTAGCATTACTCTGGAAAATGATAGCCTTAGGCTGAGAGACTCTTTGAAATAGAAAAATGTTCCCGAATTTACATATTAATGTGAGGTAACTAGAGGTGAAAGAGACCCTTTTTATAGCTCCACATTTTGGCACTGTTGCCAGGGAAAGAGTGTAGCCATTTGTCCTTTTTCTCAGAGTAGTGTATGAACCTACTAGGGAAGAATTGGGTTTTGAAAACGGAAGGTAAGAACCTACATGTGGAGGATGTAAAATCCCTACTCCTCTGCCCGCTTTCCTACAGATTTGTTGTTGTTTGTTTAAGTAGGATTTAGTAGTTAATTTGAGTGCATGACTAAGCAGAAAAAGCCAAAAAAAATTCCAAACCTCTACCCAAGCCAGAAAAAGCTAAGGGGTCGGTGACCCTCGGCCGATCAACCTTCATAGACGAAATCTACAAGAAAGCTGAATCTCAGCCCTCAGTAGGACCTAGGAAAGTTATTTCTAAACAACCTACTAGTTCCCTTCAGGCCACAGGTTCACCATTTATAGCCTTTGCTGAGGTGCATAGTCAAACTGAAGAGAAGGACTTTCAAGAAATTGAAAATTCTACTCCAGAACTATTGCAGGAAGGGAATTTTAGTAATTTTTGTGAAGGAGGATGAGAGACAGGGGAAACCAAGGAACTGAGATCTCCTCTTGGGACAACTCAACCATTGAACAACCTAGACAAAGGAAGCACTGAAAAAATCATCATTGAAGAAACCCAATCTCCTTAGACAATAGTCCCAGATAGAGGAAGTGCAATTAAAACTATTCCTATTAAAGCCATTCCCTCTCAACCTAGGAATACCCTCCTAGATATCCCAGAAGGTTATTGGCATATATTCGACCCAATGGCTCAAAACCAGCCAAACACCCAAACCTTTACATTACAATATCCCATAGTGGATTCTGCAGCAAATGCGCCTATGAAAGCAATCCCTCTTCAACACATATCCCTACATTCCACGGGCTTACATCAGAAGACCCGGATGCATTTTTATTTGAATTTGATGTACTGTGCAGGGGATATGATTACACCACCGACCCCTAGAAACTGAAATTGTTTCCCTCTACGCTAAAAGGGGTTGCTTTAAGATGGTTTATGGGATTAGGTGGCGGGGTTATAAATAACTGGGAGCAAATGAAAGAATCTTTTCTAAAAAAATATCAGGACTATTGCAGGTCTAGAGAACTAAAGGATGAAATATTCTAGATGATAGCTAGACCAAACGAAACATTAGAGGAGTATGTGGAACGTTTCTAGTATAATCTACAAAGATTTCCCTATGCATCACTGCCTTTACCTGATAATCTGTTGATAACAACATTAATAAGGGGCATGAAGGAACAATGGATCGAAACATTAAACATCATGGGAAAATGAGATATTTATCAAGAAAGTTTTGCTAACATTATTGATTTATGTATCAGAAGCTCGAGAGGCAGCACAAGAGTAAAACAGGCAGAACATGATCGGTTTGTAAGAGATAATAAAATCTTGTCAGAAGGAGTAACGCATGTGGAAATTGGAAATTTATTTGAAAATTTTAAACTGATATACTAGGGACACTAACTACACAACTGGATATTTTGCAAGCCAAGCAGAAGAAAATGGAGGCAGAACAGAATTTGGCAATCTTCCATCCCAGATGCAGGAAGAAGCATAGCCATAAGGAGTGTCCACTAGATGCAGTCCAAACATGTGCCATCTATACAAAAGATCACCCTACAGAAAGTTGTTCCTCACTTCCTGGACTGAAAGTAGTATATAAGGAAGCAGAAGAAGAGCCAGAATTGGTGTATTTGCTCAACCAACACCGTCAGTGGCAGCCGCAACAATCTGGTATGTTTCCAGATCCAACTTCTTCTTTTCAGCCTCTGCAGTATAATGCTCAACAATATAACATGTGGCAAAGTCAATTCCAACCCCCATTTCCAAACTGGTCACCACAATCGTTTCCTTCCTCAAACCCATGGCTGAATCAAGCAAGCCAATTTGGTTGGCCGAACCTTCCTTATACCCCACCATATTGGCAAAACAACCCATACCCACCACAATGGACTCCCCCTACTTCACAAAGCTCAGCCTGGTAGACTAACTGGCAGAGACCAACACAGCAGCCAGTAGGAAATATTCCTCTCCCTCAACCTACACTTCCAGCGTTACAACAAAATCCCCAGTCTAATCTGAGACTGCAACTCCCAGCCCAACCCAACCCCAATCCAAATAACAAACTGGTCCATTCTCTCCAAATCATAGAAACACCAGAAGTAGGAGCCAATCTGAGGGAGTGTAATGATCTTCAGTTAAGATCTGGGTGTATTATTCAAACCGAGGGAGATAAGACAATTCAGGTTGAAGATCAGTTACCCAGAGAACATCTGTCACAAGAAGAGGATGTGAATAAACAACAAACTCATAATCAAGCAACCACATCCTCTCCCCCGTTCCCAGAATGATTAGTCATACCTCAACCTATACAACATCCTGATTTTGACATTCTGGGAGAATTACAAAATTTGTACATAAAAATTCCATTCCTCTAAGCCATTCAAGACATCCCGATATATGTAAAAACTATCAAAGAATTGTACATAAAGAGACCAAGGAGTAATATAACAAATAATCCAAGAGTCCAAGTAGTCGACACTCTATCTGACTTATTATCAGGAAAAGAAACACCCATTAAATACAAAGACCCAGGAAACCCAATAGTAACTATGCAAATTTATGGTCAGACCCTGTCCAATGCCTTAGTTGATCTTGGAGCTACAATCAATATCTTAACAACCACTACTTGCCAAAAGCTAGGCATTACATCTATAGAACCCACCTCTACCTTGTTAGAATTGGCTTACTGATCTGTGGTTAGGCTAGAGGGCATACTACATGATGTCATGGTCTCTGTTGACTCCTGGAAATATCCAACCGTTTTTTTGATAATAAATCCCAAAACCTGACTTGATGGACATCCATTGATTTTAGGAAGACCTTGGCTCACCACTGTCGATGCCTATATTGGTTGTCGGCAAGGAAATATGATCATAACCAGGGGAACAGATATCAAGAACTTAGTTCTATATCCCCTAACACAGCCAAGTGTCACAATAGTCAAAACTAATAGGCACCCTGTATCATACCTTACTGATAACATTAGATCTCCATTAACTATACAAGAAGCACTTGATTTCAAAGACCAAACAGAAGACAATGCCATTAATAATTTCATTAGTTAAACTGAACTCACATCTCGCACACAATGTAATATGATAAAAGCAACATTTGATAATGAATTAGAAGAAGATCCTCTGAAGGATACACATGATCATACAATCCCTGTCACCTCTGTTGCAAATAGTAAAATTGTGGAAATTGAACTGGGAAAAACCTTAAACATTAATGCCAACCTCACATTCGAACAAGAAATGAAGCTCATCCATGTGTTAAGGAAATATAAAGAAGCATTTGCATGGGACTATCTTGATATGAAAGGAATTGACCCCCAATTGTGTACACACCACATTTACATAGAAGAATATGCGAGACCTGTTCGACAGCCTCAGAGAAGACTAAATCCTCATCTAAAAGATGTGGTAAAAGCTGAACTTCAAAATCTTTTAGATGTTAATTTTATCTACCCTATCTCTGATAGTAAATGGGTCTCCCTGCTTGTGGTGGTACCAAAAAAGAATGGGAAATGGAGAATCTGTGTGGACTACAGGGAGCTAAATAAAGCAACATAAAAGGACAACTTCCCTCTCCCATTCATCGACCAAGTATTAGACACTTTGGTAGGAAATAAATTCTTTTCTTTCCTTGATGGTTTCAGTGGATACAATCAAATATAGATTGCCCCTGAAGACCAAGACAAAACTATTTTTACTTGTCCTCGGGGAACATTTGCCTACCGAGTTTTACCTTTTGGCTTATGCAATGCTCCTGCCACATTCCAAAGGGCTACCCTTAGCATTTTTGTAGACTTAATAAATGAAGAACTTGAAGGATATATGGATGACTTTACACCATACGGAGATGATTTCGATCCAGCACTGGATACACTAGAAAAAGTCCTACAACGCTGCATTGCTACCAGGCTTTGTTTAAGCCATGAAAAAATGTTATATGATGATGATGGAAGGAATTATCCTGGGACACTATATTTCAGCAGCTGGCATTCAGTTAGACCCAGCCAAAATCCAAATACTTTTTCTTATTCCTACTCCCACCACTCAAACAGAGGTACGTAGTTTTCTTGGATTTTCTGGATATTACAGGAGGTTTATAGAACATTATTCACGTATTGCTGCACCTTTGTATGCACTAATTGGTAACGTTGATTTTCTTTGGACAGAAAAATGTGAACGTGCTTTCAAGGATCTGAAGAAGCTCGTATCCACAACCCCAGTCCTTCGAGGACCAAATTGGGATTTGCCATTCCAGATATCATCTAATGCCTCAGATACAGCCATTGGAGTGGTCCTTGGGAAGGAAGAGGATAGAAAATCATATGCAATTTATTACATTAGCAAAAATTTATCCCCTACTGAATTAAACTACACTGTCACTGAAAAAGAATTTCTAGCTGTAACACATGTTGACAATAAGTTCACACATTACATTACTGGATATCCTATTATCTTGTACACAGATCATTCTGTCATAAAATATTTATTAAACAAGCCTGTCACAAATGGAAGAATAACTAGATGGCTGATTTTATTGCAGGAGTTTGATATTAAAATCAAGGATCGACCTGGAAAAGAAAATCTCGTAGCCGATTTTCTCTCAAGAATGCCAAATCCAATTGATGCAGCAACAGTTGAAGATCAATTTCTAGACGAGCATCTATTTGATGTGGCTGTTCAAACACCCTGGTACGCTGATGTTGCCAATTAACTAGCAGTAGGTAAGCTACCAAAGCATCTAACCCCTAATGAGCGGAAACAGATTATTCAGCGGAGTACTCGATTTTCTTGGATTGGGGGCTATTTGTTTCGCACAGGGGCAGACATGCATATCAGGAGATGCATTCAGGAGGATGAAATCTTTGACATTTTGAAAGCATGCCATGACGGACCATGTGGTGGACATTTCGCTGATCACAGAACTGGACATAAAGTGCTACAAACAGGGTATTATTGGCTCACGCTTTTCAAAGATGCAAAGAAATTTGTCCAAGCCTGTGATAGTTGCCAGAGAGTAGGACACCCTAGTCAGTCTGATGAGATGCCTCTGAAACCACAGCTAGTCATCGAACCATTCAAGCGATGGGCTCTTGATTTCATAGGACCAATCAACCCATCATCAAACCAGAAAACATATATTTTTGGTGGCAACAGAATATGTCACCAAGTGGGTTGAAGCAGAGGCATTGCCAAGAGCTACAGAGGACTCTGTCATATAGTTCTTGCTCCATCTATTTGTACGTTATGGCCTTCCAAGAGAGATAATTACAGAAAGTGGACCACAGTTTGCTGGAAACAAAATAGCTGCAACATTGAACAACTATCATGTCCAGCATAAAATCACTACTCCATACCACCCACAGGCAAATGGGCAGGTAGAAAGCAACAATAAAATAATAGAAACAATCCTAACGAAAATTGTTGCATCACATAGACGTGATTGGGTTGCCAGACTACCTGAAGCACTATGGGCTTATAGAACAACATGGAGGAGTACCACTGGTTACTCACCTTATCAACTAGTGTTTGGAAAACAACCCATTTTCCCCATATAATTTGAAATCCAAACATTACGAACATCACAGGAAGTTGGCTTAGACCTAATTGAGGCACAGATTAATCGACTACAACAGATCAATGAGTTGGACGAAATTAGGCTCTCTTCACTTCAAAACACTGCTCTGATCCAGCAGTAGAGAGCCAAATGGCATGATGCTCTCATTAAAAATAAAGTCTTCCATGAAGGAGACTAGGCTCTTTTGTACGACTCCAGGTTTCAGGACTTCCCCGGGAAACTCCAGACTCGTTGGTTGGGACCATATGAAGTCCAGAAGGTACATGACAATGGTACCCTTACTCTAATCACTATTGATGGTTCTGGATATGCCTTCAAGGCAAATGGCCACCGAGTTCGTCTCTATCGCAAACCACTCACTCAGGAGTCCTTTTGCCAGCAGCTATGCCAAGATTCAAATATGGAGATTTTGGGGGAGGAAGAGAAGTCTTCCTCAACTGTAATTCATTAAGGAATTTACTTCTCTTTACAGTTTGCACATAATTTCTTTCTTTGAATCATTTTTGTACATATTTTATCTGTTACCATTTCTGTTGTTCCTTTTTTCCAAAAAGAACAACATTTTTCTAATTTCTGTCGTTCCTTTTTCAAAGGAACAACATTTTTTATTTCTGTTATTCCTTTTCCAAAGGAACGGAATTTGTGTGTTTTTGTTGTTCCTTTTTCCAAAGGAACAACATTTTTGATTTCTGTCGTTCCTTTTCCAAAGGAACAACATCTATGTATTTTTGATGTTCCTTTTCCAAAGGAATAACATTTTCGATTTCTACTGGTCCTTTTCCAAAGGAATGGCATTTGTGTGTTTTTGTTGTTCCTTTTTCCAAAGGAACAACATTTTTTATTTCTGCCGTTCCTTTTCCAAAGGAATGACATCTATGTATTTTTTTTGTTCCTTTTCCAAAGGAACAACATTTTCGATTTCTGTTGTTCCTTTTCCAAAGGAACGACATTTCTGTGTGTTTTGTTGTTCCTTTTCCAAAGGAACAACACTTTCGATTTCTATTGTTCCTTTTCCAAAGGAACGGAATTTGTATGTTTTTGTTGTTCCTTTTCCAAAGGAACGACATTTTCGATCTCGGTTGTTCCTTTTCCAAAGGAACGACATTTGCTTGTTTTGTTGTTCCTTTTCCAAAGGAACAACATTTTTCATTTATGCTGTTCCTTTTCCAAAGGAACGACATTTGCTAGTTTTGCTGTTCCTTTTCCAAAGGAACAACATTTTTGATTTTTGTTGTTCCTTTTCCAAAGGAACAACATTCTTTATTTCTACTGTTCCTTTTCTAAAGGAACAACATTTTTGTGTGTTTTGTTGTTCCTTTTCCAAAGGAACAACATTTTTTATGTCTGTTGTTCATTTTCCAAAGGAACATCATTGGTGTGCTTTGTTGTTCCTTTTTCAAAAGAACAGTGTTTGTGATTTTTGTTGTTCCTTTTCCAAAGGAACGACACCTGTGTGTGCTGCTGTTCCTTTTCCAAAGGAACAACATTTGTGGAATTTTGTTGTTCATTTTTTCAAAAGGAACACCACTTGTATGCTTTTTCTCTCCTTGTGAAACTTGTTCCTTTTTCTGTTCTACATTGAGGATGCTTATTGTTCCTGTTCTTTCAAGTCTTTTGGAATACATCTATGCACTTATGTAATGGAAACAAAATCACAACATACTGAAATCAGTCAATCATAAATCGCTATCTTTATAAAAAATTTCCCTGAATTGGTAAGAGGACAGAAGGAAGGACATGCTTATTCATCATCTTTTGCTGTCATTGTTCTAGTAATTATGCTCTGATTGGTTATCTCTATCATGTTGGTACCTTTTTTTATTATTATTCAGGAATAAGTGCAAAGGGTTTATATATTCCTATTGGGATGTTAAGACTTCTTCCACCATTCCTACTCTTAAGGAGTGTTGAACCACCCTTTGTGTATAAATAGGGAAGACACTTTATGAAAAAGAAAGAAAAAACAGCAAACAAGATTTATAAATTGTCAAATGCAGGATAGGGAGTCTCATTAAGAGCTGGCCTACCATGATCATGAGGACGAAAGCAAAGTGGCATTCCCATTATGGCCACCACACTAGGGATATGGTCCAAAAGGTATATCAAATAAACAACCCTTGGAACAGGAGGTCTCATCACGAGCCGGCCTGCCCACTCTTTACTCCTTCCTCGTGAATGGCATTATGGCTAACTGGTCACCAAGCCAGCATAATGGCCTACATTTTGACATTACATAATGTTCCCTAAGAATACACAAAGGATCATGGTTCCATGGGTGAAATAAACAACTCTGCCAAGGTTATAGACACCTGTTGGCAGCAGAGCACTGTTAATGGTATTGAAGTCGCATTATTTACACCAATAGGTAAGTTATTAGCACCCTTCTATTTCTTATGCCATGGTAATCAATTATATGTTATTTCCCCAACCATATAACACATGAATATATATTATCACCAATCATGATAGAACAATTGACAATGATCGCATGAGACTCTCTATTTACGGCAAATGTCTTATCCCCAACCTTGCATCATATCACCACAGTCTCTTACATATTAAAGTGATGCAACTCTACACATCAATTTCAGTAATATGCTGCTTTTGTAAACATGTCATATTGCCATACGTTGTTCCTTAAAGACTTTGTTGCAGAGCGGGTGCTGCTCCTTTATTTGATGGCTGGGACAGCCTATCACATTGCGCGGGGGGGGGGGGGGGGGGGGGGGGGGGGGAGGTTAACCTCATCATTCCTTGGATTACATGTCAGCTCACTATTCGGGAAGTTGTGTACTAGGGTATAACACGGCTGAACGGTATAATATTTCTTTTTATTTTGTTTTTTTCTGCATGACTTGCTGTTCAAATCCATTTCCGTTGTATACTCTGCAACATTAGGGTTTGAATGAGTCTTGCGTCCGTCAGCCTCTCTGTGTTTCAACAGTGCGAACAACTACTGTTCCTTTAAGAGTTTACAGCAAAACCATGGGAGGAAGATTGATTCGGAGAGAACCATAAGTGTTAACAGTCTCTGCTGCTGCCTAGGAAATCCTGGCAAGAGTAGGGTGGCTGACCTATCTTAACTGCTTGCAGGAGTCTAACGAGACAGTGGCAATTGAATTCTTGTAGAACTTGCAAGAGGACCACTCCATAGTGAGGGGGAGACGCATAACAGTCACTGACGACATAATCGCAGAAGTCTCGGGATTGCCAACCACTAGACCAGTATGGACGTTAAAAAAGGAGATATTGCAGAAGATTATAGAAATCTTCTAGGACGAAGGACAGAGCCTGACAATTCGAGGAAATGGGGTTCTGCCAACAGCACTAGGAGAGCCATGGGCAGAATTAGCGAAGATCATCCAAAGCTACATCACCTGTGAGGGCAGAAAAGACGTGGTAAGACCACGACATCTTAAAATCTTAGCTATACTAAAACAAAAATGCTCTGTAAATTTACTTGCATTGTTGAATTCATTACTTCATGACATTGCACGGAGCATGAAAAAGGCACAGCATGTAGATTTAGTTGTTAGTCATCATGGGTTGATTCAGTTGATAGTCAACCATAGGCTCACTCAGCAGCAGAGCAGCTGGGAAGAGCTAATTGGCATTATAAATGGGGGATTCGAGCATCTAGAAAAACGGAAACAGGCCACCAGCACACCCGAGCAACCAGAAAAGCATAGGAAATTGGTTCGGCTAGCACGGCTACGAGGGGGGCTGGATGAGCCCCAAGAAAGAACCAACCAGCTGTTAGAAATAGAAGATGAACAACCCCCACGGCCAGGAAAGGAAGACAATGAGAAAGAAATGCAGGAAGAAGAGGCAGAGCAATCTGCAGAAGAAAAAGAAGAGGAGGCAGAGCAATCTGCAAAAGAAGAAGAGGAAGAAGAGGCAGAGCAATCTGCAGAAGAAGAAGAAGAAAAAGAGGAAGAAGACGAGCAATCTGAGGAAGAAGGAGACAAAGAAGAAGAAGTCGAGCAATTCGAGCAAGAGGAGGAAATGAAACAGCAGGAAGGCATCCAATTGTAGGACCCATTAAGAGAAGATGAATTGGCCAAAGTTTTGGCCAATATGGGTGAATATGGCCAACCTTCCAGTCCATCAGACCCCCATGCCGGAGAGAAACCCCAAGAGAAAATGCACCCAAGGAATCACATGCCAAGGAGGCAAAAGAAGAAAATTTGCTTGTTCATGATGAAAAGATGATAGGAGATGCTGAACAGGGACAATCCGTTCCTAACCAGAAGGCACCATAAGAAAGTCCGGAGGAAATAAGGGCAGAAAAAGAAGTCGCCCAAGAAATAACAAAACCAATTAGGGTTCTTGCCTCAGAACAGCTAGAGCAGAATAGTGAAGAAACACCCCAAGAAGAAAATCAGGAAACTAGCCGCAGTCCAGGCCACAGTGAACACCCTGCTGTTCCTTCTGAGGAAGTAGCGGAAATAAGGGAATTGCAAAAGGAACAATAGAGATTGTTGAACATAATAGTCTAGCTCCACCAGCAGATTAGGATTCTAAAGGCAAGGCAAAGGGTAAAAAGGACTTTGGGAAGGAAGAATGTGGCCACTCCAGCAAAACCACTCAAGGCTAAGGGGCGGAGGACCAGAATCCATCTTGATGTTCAAAACCTCGTCAAAATCCAAGCTGCTATTCCAAATGATGCTAAGAAACAGACTGTTGTTCCAATTGAAAAGGAACAACAATGGACTGATGTTCGTGTTAAAATAGAAATGGATGAAATGTTGACCCGTGATAAGGAAATTCAGACGGAGGCACCACTTTCGGGAGTAATAAGGGTTATGAACTCAAAGCAGCGCAATAGGAAAGTTCAAGTAAAGCTTCCGGCCTCCACTGCTACATGGAAAAGGGATCCAAAAACAGTAACCCTATAAAAAGGTTTGAAGCAAGCTTAGCAAGAAGTAGAAAAGCTTAGAGAGCAAATGGTCCCTCGAGAAAAGTATGAAGAGCTAAGCAACAGCTAAGGAACATCAATCTATCCGAAAGCCAGGCCTTTGAAGGGTGGCGAAGGTAACAAGAGAAATTCGGGAAGGTAACTCGTAGGTTAGATGTAGTTATCAAATAGAGGGATACCTTATGTTCTTTATACAATGACGTCCTAGCATGTAGAGCCCCTGCTAAGAACTATGCCTTGTTTTTAATGGAAAGATATTTGCAATTGAAAATAAAGGCTATTAAAGCAGGTGCTCCCATACAAATTAACACCATTAATGGTTTCATAAACTACTGTAAGCACTATGGGGTAAAATTTCAGAGACTATTGTGTGAATTTTATTTACATAACCTTGTACTAGAATAGGAGACCGAGCTGAACCCTGGCCCTTTTGTTGGGGACATTCAATTACAGGCATTTATTTCATTTGCAGATAATCAAATTAAATGGCTCAAAGCCTATAATTCTTTCCAAAGACAAGAAAACAAATTAGATTTATGGATAAAAGCTGAGCCTAGGGATCCAGTACAGTTATGGAAAAAACATAGAAACCTCATGAAGACTCTAGGAGTGATTGAAGCATTAGGACCCATGCATGAGGAAATAATTCTGCAGGGATTAGAATACTTTTCCTCTATCAAAGACCCTGCCATTGATGCAGCGAAATTCTGATATCGAATATTTAATCCGAATATCCAGCTCAGAGAACCATTTAAGTATGAGAATTTTAAACTAGCTGCCAACTGCTTGCCCCTCTATGGTTAAATTGTTTTGAGGGTAGGACCATCCTAGTTAGGATATAGGTTCTGTAGTCCAATTATTTGGCATCCTGCACCCGGATACCAAGCTCTGTATGAGATGCCTGAGGGTCAGACAGGCCATTTCTTTGACTACCTAGTTACGCATCATGGCTGTAGGCCTTCACATGAGATTCCATCTCCAGCCTACTCACTCACTGCCTTACACGTCAACTACAATGTTTTCATGAGGCCATGAAAAAGGGTAAGCAGGGGGTGTGTGGAGTACTAAAGAAGGTACGTTTTGATGGTTATTTCAGTATCTTTTCATTAGAACTTACAAGCCTTTTTGCATCATGAACTTAGAAAACGATAAAGAATTGTAATAAAACATGTGAGATTAACATGCAAGATGAGAACGTTGACAATTGTCATTTCCTTATCCAAGAAGGATAAAAAACGAGAAGTTGTCGTTCTAAAGGAAAAGACAAAGACGGGTTAACTATTGTCCCTTCAACGGGAGACTGCATGCAAACAAGATCAAAACGGATCAGCCCAGGGAAGGAAGCGGAGATATCAGCTCGGCGCAGAAAAGAGAAGAAATGACTGAGGGTTAATGGTTCTGCGAATCCCTCAGGATCCTTGATCCTGAGGGATCGTTGTTTTATCTATTTATGCATTTAGATATCTCCGTCATCACCGTTATATAAGGGGCAGCACTGTTAGCTAAGGAGAGATGTTATTATGCCTTTATGTAATTTCTTTTAAAGATCAAAACTTTGATCATTGCGTCTTGTTAAAAACTACTCTACTGTAATTTTACTTGATGCATTAATACAAACTTGGTTACTATTTCATCTTTGAGTCCGGAATAACTTTAAGTGGTGTACCCCTGGAGGCTAAGGGCCTGGCCCTGGAGGACACTTGCTCTTTTACCATTACGCGTGGTTTTCTTATCGACGTGATCTGGTAATATGATGTGTTTTATAAAGTTTACATCACATGCTTTGTTGTGTTTAATCCATTAAGGTTTCTGAAGGAAAAATTATTGTATTGACACTGCATCATATTACTATTCTTTTAGGTGTTGATATAATACGGTTAGTTTTTACAGAATACTGTTGTTGTTCCATTACAGAGCTTTTGTGTTGTGTGCTTGTTCCTTAACATTACGGAATTCATCTTGGAAGTTCTAATCTTTGTGATTGTTGGATTCTTGAATACTGTTTTTCTACCTTGAAATGCAATCGTATTCTTTCTAACCGAGGTGATAACTAAATCAAATTACTATTTGAGTATGTTGTGTATATATGGTTTTCAGTGTTGTTCCATAATGTATCAGTAATCAGTGCTGTTCCATTTGTGTGTACATCTTTAGGAGTGAAGGATTGACATTTGGTTATGATTAATGCAATTGATTTGATAGACTAAGATGTTACGGCTTGTTAGACTTAGTTGATGTTCTATTTCTTGACTGCTGTTCTATTTCCGAATTGTTGTTCCATTTCAGACTTTGTGTTCCATTTTAGGTTTACTGTTCCATTTCAGGGTTGTTGTTCCATTTCATTGTTGTTTGATTTCTTTGCCATTCCATTTCTTATCTGCCATTCCATTTCTTGTTATTGGTGTGAAGAACGATCTCAGGCTGTAGTGAGCATTGGCATCCGTTGTCTGGCTCCCAGACCCCTGATCTATTCTTTGATTTCCTTTTCCATCAGTTTCCAAAGGGATGGGTTATTGCTACCGAACCCTTGACTGATAAACTGCTTAATGTTCTGAACGTGTGATTTAATCTTTTGAAGTAGTTAAGCTGTAAACAAGCATCCATTTACTCTTTTATTTTCAAACACTGTGCTACTAGCATTACTCTGGCAAATGATAGCCTCAGACTGAGACACTCTTTGAAATAGCAAAATGTTCCTGGATTAACATATTAATGTGAAGTAACTAGAGGTGAAAGAAACCCTTTTTATAGCTCCACACATGGTTGATGAATGCATGGGCTAACAAGTGTTGTTGCAACTAGCTTGAGATGGCATTGATCCTTTTTCATGATTCTGATATCAAGTTTAGGAGTTTATATTAGATATGCTTTCATGACTTGTAGCTTCCTTGTTTACCATGTGTTTGACGAAATATCTATGATGTATAACTAGGCATGTTCTGGTCAATATCTTGTTCAATTTTTGAATGGTTAGCCTTGTTACCATGTTATTTGTGATTCTAGAAACTTACAAGCAGTTCTAGGTACTGGTATTGAGGCTTAAAGTGGCATAGATATTGCAACTGCATGCACTGAAATGAGGGATTTAGGTCATAATCACTGGTATATAGTCCTATGCGTGCGGTTATAGCCTCCCAACCACTTACATGCAATGTTATGGGTGCAGTTGTGGAGTTTCTTTTGTGAGAAAGAGTTTTAGCTCAAGGATTGATCACTTAGGAAGGTTGGCAGGATCTTGAGTGGTCTATAGTCCCTGAGGGAGGTCAGTAAGTTGTCAATTTGTAGGCCCCAATTCCATCAGTGGAACTTGGAGGTCAGTTCATGTCATAGTAGCACTCAACTCACATTTACCCTGGAGAGCTTGTGGAAGCATGTAAATGTGGGATGGGGGGTTTACGATTTGAATAGAAGTTCTAGCATCATGTGACTTTGTGTTTTATTGAGAACCTTTATGTGGATTCTTCTTAATGTGTTCCAAATGGGCTTCCCATTGACCAATTTCCATGATAACATTAACATGTATTGCTCACAAATCAACCCTTTACAAAATTATTCAAAGCTTTAGCTTTCAAAGATCGAGTAAACATTTAAGTGGCCCTATTTTGATGTTTTTATGAACATATACAAAATTGGTGGCAAGTTTTGTTCTACAAGGATAATGAATGTTGTATCATTTCTTTTACTATCTTTACCAAAATTTTTAATATTCTCATTATAAATCTTGAACTCATCGAAAAAGGACTCAAATTTTTCGAAGTCTTTAAGATCAATTCATAAATTTTATTCTCTAGATAATAGGTAGAAACATCATCAATTGTATTGTACAGAGAAGATAACATATTCCATACATGCATTGGGCTATCTTCAACTTCTATATGTGCTTGTATAATATATAAGAATAATTTCCTAATCATACCTCTGCCTTGTTCATAATTGTCTTCCCATATAGTTAATTATTTGGAATCAATTGATTTTATGCTAAGACCATTGATAATCTACCACATATTCTCCCCCCTAAGAATTACAATCATCTTCTTTTTCCAAATGAGGTAGTTAGTACTAGACAATTCAGGAGTAGAGATGACCTCTAAAGACATGATGCTCAAGGTCATAAACTGAAAATCCAAAGCAAGAAGTTAAAAACATATGAGTCCAACAAATTATATCTAGAAACCTTGGGTGAATAATCTTAGATTTGAAAACCATTTCTTCCGATCATTGTTTCCAATTGTAAATGTTTCAAAAAATGATTGTATTCTTTGTACAATAAGATATTAGAGACAATAACTCTAAAAAACTTTGTATGCTAGCCAAAGGAGTTGTACATAAATTGCACAATATGAAAATGGTTGTGCAAACATTATATAGGCTTAAAAAGACTATGAAAAAGCTATACGATAGACTAAGAAGATTTCTTGGGGTGAGAAAGAGATTGTATGACTCAACTATGCATAGATCAGAATTTCATATACTGTAAACTAAAAAAACTAAGTACGACCACATATTTAAATCCCATGCATCCATACATTTTAAATACACTACAAATCACTATGTATTAGTTTGATCTCAAAGAATTCATGTGTGTGTATTCTAAATTGGAGAGAAATGAAGTTAAATTGCAGTGAAATCAGTGAATGGAAGAAATTTTGTTGAGAAATGGTTATACGGACTTGGTCGTATACAATACAAACAAAAACCCTAGATAGGGAGAGCATGAAACTATGTAATTGAAATTTTAGCCTACAAAATGTTTAAAGGACACTCAACTAGCTAAACTATAAATAAAAGAAAAGGAATGATAACTTATAAAGAGAAAAAAAATGATTGTATGGATCCATACAAGGCTATACAGGGGAAGAAATTGAGTGGAAAATCGTGACGAAGCTAGATTAGGAAAATGTGAACTCAGGAAAAAAATTCACCCAAAAAAACCTCCTGGCTCAAATGTTATGAGGTTAAGAAGAAAACATAGGCCTAGCCAAAAAAGGGCTTGGTAATTACCTAACCTAAATATGCCCAAAAAAATTTAGGATAAAACAAATTAGGTTTACCTAAGCTAAGTGAGGAAAATTAATTAGATTTTGGGCAAACATAAGCCAAATTTAGTAAGTGAGTAGTTGATTTGACTGGTTTCCCTATCTTCGAGCCAATGATGAGGTTAAGGTTTAAAAAAAAATGCTCTAAAAATGTGTATATGTTTAGATCCATTGAAAACATATGTGGTTGTCCAAAATTTGAATGTGGATCTGTTGACGGTGCTGGACCCGCCAACATTCAAGGGATCACCTTAGTATGAAGTCCCAACTAGACGACACACCGTTTTGTGTGGGAGTCCCATCCGGTATGATGGCCTGGTTGCCATTGTCTTAAAGATTTGCCTCAACTCTTGCTTGTTAGTGTAGGAGAGTGGTTTACTTTGTCTTCGAGAAGTGAGGTTCGTGTGCCTAGTGATTGTAAGTGTTATTTATGTCAATGGTTCTTTCACTGTAAAGGGAGATGGTGAGAGTGAGTCCCAAGTTAGTTGGGAGAAATCCCAACTTTGCTAGGAACAAACAACATGATAGGACATGCACAACTTCCCACGGAACAGTCCACGCAGATGCAGCAGCCACAACACACAAGGGAAGATAACATGTATAACACTCAGCGGAATAATCTGCATGAGTGCAACAGTTGTTACAACAAGCTTTATGTGAAAGGTATGTCTGATGTCTGGGAAGGTAGCCACCATGGGCGAGATAGCGTTAACAAAATATACAACACATTTTCATTAATAGATTTTGTATTACAAGTGAAATAGTTCAAGTGTGAAACACAAGTTAAAGAAACATGAATCACAGGTGTTTAAGATTAGTCTTACAACTGCTACAATACATGTGTGAAAACATGCTGGCTTGTTAGCAGGCTTCTGAATTAAGCGAAAGTTCCAAGACACATTTTTACACCATACATCACTAATCCTGTGAGTGGGGAATTGGAGCCACTACTTACTCCTCAAAGAAAAGATTACAGACTCTATTAGCTATGTGGGAGGATTTGAGGTGAAAAAGTCATTTTCATGTACAAATGAGGGGGTATTTATAGCCAAGGGTGAAACTAACCCTTGTGGTTGTTTGACTACCCTCATGATTGTTTGACTTCCATGAATTTTCAAATTTCCATGACTCTTTGTACAACAATTGGGTCTCTTAGACTTCCACATTACATTATAGTGATAGATAGTATGGCCCGCGATAGAGATGTGGATGACATGACTCATGACATGACTCAACATGACAATGTTGGTACATTCATGCTACTATTAGTGTGCACGTTGAGCTGCAATGCTGCTGGGTGATGGATGTCCTCATGGTGTGTCACAACTTCACCTCTGCATGGCAAAGTGTGAGAAGTCTTCGATGGTCATTAGTCACTTGATGTTACTTTTGCACATTGTTCCTTGCTTGTATGTTGGAAGGCTCGAGAGGTTTTTCTGTTTGCGAAAGGTGCATGTTCGTCCGATCATTCGTCTGTGAGCACATCTTACATGTTTGCTCACTCGTCCATCCACAAACACATTTTGCATGATCATCTGTTCATGAGCACATCTTTTTGCATGCATCATTTGTTCTTCCATTGGTGCACCTGTCCTTTTGCATGTGCTCCCCTTCGTTCATCCCGTTCGTCATCGTGTCATATTTGTTTATGTACCTGTTCCTGCGGTCACTCATGACGAGATGACATCAAGTCCAAAAATCTCCTAGTCTACCATGATACATGATCATTTCGGATGCAGGTGGTAGGGAGAGGCAACGAGGTTGCAAGGCAGGATGGAGGCTTCGGGCACTACTGATGAAAACTGGGCAAGAGTCACTGGGTGATTAAGATGGGTAATCTAGATCGATAGTGACTGTCTATGAGGCCTGGCTCAGCTGGAGGAAAAAAGTGTGTAGTATTTAAGGGGAAAAGTCCAGGCTACAGGAAGGCTAGGCAGGAAAACTGTGTGCAGTTTCTGGAATGAGTGCGGAGTAGGGCTTGGTAGCAAAAACTTTCCAATTGTTTGGAGGAATAGGCCTGGCTGTAGGGAGGCTTAGCAGAAAAAATTGCACAATTTTTTGGAGGACCGGGTTGGGAGCTTGGCATCCAAAACTATGCAATTCCTAGAGGGAACTGGCAGTTGGCTACTGGGTCACTGGTAGCAGAGACTGTGCAATTCCTGAGGGGAGTTGGCAGTCAGTTGCCAGGATCTTGGCAGTAGAAACTCCCCAATTCCTGGAGGGAATTTGCAGTTTGTTGCTTAGAGCTACTGACAAGGGAAATTGCACTGATGCTGGGAGGTTGACCTGCTAATAATCTCTGCACAATTTCTGAGTTGAGTGGACTGCTGGGCAGCAAAGGGCCTGCTCATGAAAACTAAGCAATTTTCTGGATGAGCAGTTGTTCAACTTTCGGGAGGGTTAGTTGGGAAAATTGCGCAATTTTCTGAGAGAGTCAGGGATGGGCACTGGGTGTCTGTCTAGCCTGTCTGCACAATTTTCACAGTTAGCAGAGTGGGAAATGCTTGTAGCCTCTGTGAAATTTTTTAGGGGAGTCAGTCCTGGGGTGGCTACCGGGTCAAACTCTCTAGTTGACCAACATGGAGACTGATTGATTTGCTTGTGGGTAGTACAGCTTGAAATGATTGCTTGGTGCTTCTCTGTTGTTCTGGGTGATAGTCAATCGAGTCGATGGCAGGGTATGGTCTAGTTTTTATAGGGGAGTTTGGTCGTTAGAAATTTAGCGAAATGACTAAGTATGTGAATGAGTGAAATATGCATATGTGATCTTGCAAACACACACTTGCATGACTCGACGACAAGATGACTCAAACAATACAGAAACATATGTACAACATGACTAATCAATGGTGTAGGCAACAAGCGTGACACTTGTGATTGATTTTTGGTTGACCGTGATGATGCTTGCGTGACAGTGAATGTGACTCCGTGTGTGAGTGTGATAGATGTTTTCATAGCAGACACAATAAGTACACACGAAGCGAAGACTTTGAGCATAACCATAACATGGTCGCAAGCATGACTTCAACATCAACATGCAAGACTTGGTGAAATGAAAAGCCAAGGTGAATGTAAAGACTTGCACGAGCTCAAGGAGTGAACCTGAGTGTGTGCAGTCATCAAGTGAAACTCGCAAGGGAGGCTCCAAAATTGGGTGCAGGCAAATATTTTGGAGGGTGGTTGTAGCCGCTACAACACTTGGCAACGCACTGGTAGAATTCCAGCTTCTCTCTTTTGGTTCATTGCTAGCATAGGGCCTTGGTCTCCTGGGGAGTATTGAATCATTGTGCGGGTTACTTTGGCTTCTCCACTTACTCCATGGACATACATGGTTCACCTTTTTCTAACTTAGTCAAACACAATCAACAGTTCAGCTTGATCACAATGTTTCGAATTCAGGAAGGGTAGTTTAGCTCGTGAGTTGAATATTTTTCAGAGTATGAGTTTTCATCTCTGGTGTTGCTCCACTGCCAGCAGGCCTAGACAGCAGCCCAATGGAGTCACGCAGGAATACATGCATTTCTCCACTACTAGCGAGCCTGGTGAATACCCCGGTGGAGTTGCATGCTTCACCTCTTTGCGCAGGAAAACTTTCTCTTCTTTCGCTTTTGTACTTTTTCAAGAGGACTGTGCATAGGCACTTATTGATTTTTAGGGCAGAAGATGGATCCCAACTTATTGAGAGAAGAAGGGGTTGTTCCTTTAGAGAAGCATGTAAGACCTATGACATAGGTTTGCTCGTCTTTGATTTTCCCCTTCTCCGTTTCTACTAGTTGGATGATCTTGAACACATAGAATAGAAGGCTGAGTACTGGCATGGGGCTTCCTAATGTGGACATGGGTTCATGGTTGGACCAAAAATTCCCTTCCATATGGCTCATATTTTTCATCAAGACTTCATCAGCTAAAGGTTATAACCAAGCCTAGAGAAGACAGACACAAGATTGGCCAAGTGCTACAATGTCACAAGTCTCTTCATATTTCAGCCACATACTCTATTCAAAAGCCAAAACGTAGTAGTTGGAAGCTCTTATTTCTAGAAATAAAAATAGTAATATATCAAGCAAACGAAACAAACGCAAATAGAAATAGTAATTAGAACAAACAAAGTGAAAACAAAGATAGTAATCAAAGAAAACAAGATGAAAGCAACAAGCAGCAAGCAGACTAGATATATGGCACGGGGCATGGCCTAGCCTACTGGAAGTAATGCTTGAGATCTTGGTCATTGATAGGAAGGTTGTTGACCTTCTTGTCAAGTGAGTGTAGATGGCCTCTGTGTGTGTCAAGTTTCTCGTGGACCAATATAATTCTACCAGGTTCCGCTACCGAAACATGGTGGTATTCCAAAATACCTTTAAGTGAAGATGACATCGCTGCTTCAGATACTGCATGTAACATAGGCTCAAATGATGGCACGAGGTAGTTGTTTTTTTCACGGAGCAGTTCAAGTTCCTGAAATCAATGCATAAGTAGATTTCCTTGGATTTCTTACATGTGGAACTTAAAATAGAAACCCAAGTATGATGACAAACTTTGTAAGTAATCCAATCATCCAAAATCTTAGTCATTTTTTTCTATATAAGGAGTTCAAATGACATATGTGTTTTACCTGGATTTTTCTGCAATGGCTTGGCTCCTCCTTTACTTGGAATTCTGTGTTGGATTAATTGCATGTAGTGTGTACTTAGGTCATCATCTGCCCATGTGGAAAATCCCGGTATTGTTTGATCAAGCGATCAAAGACATGCCGCTGCTGCGGTGTGTAGTTTGTACTGAGACTGACTATATTTGGGTCATGCTTGGTTCCCAGGTTGCTCTGTTCATTTGTAGTGGTGGACCTATGGGTTCTGCTGTTTCTTGGCCCTTGATAGAAGCTCTGCAAATCATAGAGATTATTGAGGAAACCACACCCTTGGGGCTGGGGTTTCCTTTCTTGCCCTCAGCTGTAGTTTTCAGGGGCTGCTCATGCTTACCTTCATCAATTGTTATGTCCTTGAAAGCATCAACACTATGTACGGGGTGTAGTATCACTTTGAGTGTGAGCACATTGAGGCTGATGATCCTTTGTAAGCTCAATGCGAGTGCTTTGTACTCAACAACATTGTTTGTGTACTGAAACTTCAAGCAACTTGAAATCATGCATTTTATGTTATTCTGGGTGATTGAGATATACCCGGTCCTTGAGCCATCATGTGTCTTTGATTCACCAAAATCCATGGCCCACAGCTTGTCTATACACGGACCGTTTGACATGCTAGTACTACTGCTACCACTGTTGCTATTGCTAATGGTACTATTTGTACAGTGCACTATACATGTTTCATTACCATCAAATGGGCAAGGAAGGAGTCCCAACTACATTATGGTGGGGTTGGAGCTGGCCATGTAGGATAACACCCCAATGTTGTTTCTAGGAGGTATTTTCCAAACATGAGTTCTGCAAAGGCCAACGGTTCATTCTCACTATTAAGGGGGGTAACATTGTGTTTCATATATCTCTCAGACAATACCTAGGTTTGGTTGATTTTCCCGTGTATGGAAGCCACATGTGGGACCAGTCTGTAGCAAAATATTCGTCTAGCTTGTTGGACCACTCTCTGCTGAGTAGTAGACTGTATGCTTTCGGTATGTCCACAATAACTATGCTGATGCATTGGTGGACTCGACTCTCATGAGATAGTCGGATGATCACGTCTCGTAGTTCACCAATGGTTGGTACCAATGTTTGATCAAGTTGGATGATTTGCACGGATGTCTCGCTCCATTGTGGATTGATCTTCTTCGTGATGGAGAGTGGCATAACGTTGGCGACTGCACCAGAATCAACCAAGCAGTTGTGAACATTGTAGTTAAAAATTTCAATGGATAGCAGGAATGGAGGGAAACTTGATTTTTCTTCTTCCATATGGAGTGTGTTGAGCACAGTAGACAGTGGTCCAAGAGGTCTGCTTTCTCCCTTTCTGGTAGAGGTTGCACTGTCCGTTGTTGTTTTCTCCTAATGCACACAGCAGGATGTCTCGCTGACTCTGGTTCTTATCTTAAACTCGAACAAACTGATGTTTGCTCAATTTTTCTTCATGTCATCAACAATTTTGCAGTCCATAGGTGGTAGATTCACTGAGGTGTCTGGGGTAGAACGGATGTTCATGTTGTCCGATGGAGTGTTCTATAGTTTGCTGGTCATAGATGCACTCTTGTCTGTTGCTATCTTCCTGGGCTTGTTTTGTGTTTTCTTCTTCAGGGTGGCCGGTGGATCAACCTTCCTTATCAACAGTCTCATATTTTCTTATGCTTCCTCAAGTGCAAGGGGAGCCCCTTTACTCCTAATATTGTAACAATCATTTTTCTTGGGGCTTCTTCTCGGTATTCATCTTTGGCATTGCTCGCAAGCACAGATACACATTCACCACATGCCCAGAACTTGATGGTTCATCAGGTGCAACCTCTTCGTCGTCATTAGTGTCTTCTGGCTGCTCCTGCATACTGTTTTCTGCATCAATTGTATGATTTCTTACAGATTTTTCGACTCGCTTCTAGTTTGAACAAGATTTCTTAGGGTGATATTCTTCGTGGAATGAGAAGAACATGGGATCTGCGCACTTTTCAACCTAGAACATAGATTTCTACGTAGTTTTTGGAGCGAACCGATTGTTGACCGATGATATGCTTTCCTGCCTCTACCTGGGTGGATTGATACTTGTAGATGTGTCTATTTTCCATTTTTTGTGCTCGGACTCGTCCATGGTCAAGTTCTCGATGAGGTGAGTGAGGGTTTCAATATCAGTTGCTTCCTTGTTTCTACCCTTGCTCACCATCACTTGGGACTTCCTTCTCGCATCTTTGGATTCCTTTGCTAGTTCGTTATCCTTTATGACTACAATTTCATGCAGGTCTTTTTCAAAAACAATAGACTCTTCACAAATTTCCAAGAGTGTTGGTTTCATAGCTCGCTTCATGAATTGCACAATTTTGGTCGGCAGTGCGGATGTGTAGTAATCAACAGTTATGGAGTCATGAGGTTTAGTGTCCACTGTGAACTTGTTCAATATGCATGTAAACCTCTGATTTAAGTCTTTTACCTTCTCTTTTCCATCCATCTTCAGGATTCCCAATTTTTGAGTAGCATGGTTGGGGTCTTGTCATCAACAAAGTTTTCAAGGAACATGTGTTCGAATGCACCCCAATTATGTATAGAGTTCGGTGGAATGTTGTGATACCATGCAGCTGCATGACCATCTAAGGTACATGGAAACAATCTACATGTTATGTCGTCGTACTGTACCTCAAGGGTCTGCAACTGCAGGTAGAAGTTGTCCAAGTGTTCTTCTGCCTTCACTGTGCTATTAGGGTTAAACTTGATGTGCATTCTCTCTGCTTGCTTTAGCATCTTGTGCAGAACAATCATGAGAGTCAATGGTTAATGCATCATCCATTCTAGATTTGGGTCAACCATCTATTCTTCTTCTTCGTCCTCCTACTCTCATTCAGAATCTGATGGTTTCAGATCTGAGTCTATTGGTTCATCTCCAACTTTGCCTCTTCTACTGCCTTCCCTTCCTCCTCCTATACTAGAGTCTAATCTCAAGGTCACAAGAGTGTCTGGTTTTCCTTGCCAGAAGACCGAAGGTTCCTCTCCATCTTCAATAGCTTCTTCTAGACCTTCAATTGTGGCAAGCACTTCTCCTTCCACCGATGATACAATAACTCATGTAGGAGTGTCTTTTGGCTTTCTTGATGCTTATGGAAGATGTTGTATTCCTGGGATTAGTTCGACTGGTTTCGTGAACTGGCGAGTGATGGGACGAAAGGAGCGAAGTTGATGATATGGAATCTTGTTTTCAATCTTGGGAGTTGAGGAGTAACCAACTGTAGAGTCGCGTGTAGGTGAGAAGGAGTGCGAGTTACTACCTTGACCACATTGTTGATGAATGAGTGTGAGAGGATGTTCAGCCATATACAATTGGCTTCCCTCCTTCTAGTGCCAGAAATGTGGACGGTGTTGGACCCACCAACATTCAAGGGATCACCCCAATATGAAGTCCCAACTAGACCTCACACCATTTGGTGTGGGAGTCCCATCCAGTATGATGGCTTGGTTTCCATTATCTTAAAGATTTGCCTCAACTCTTGCTTGTCAGTGTAGGAGAGTGGTCTTCTTTGTCTTCGAGAAGTGAGGTTCGTGTGCCTAGTGATTGTAAGTGTTACTTGTGTCAATGGTTCTAGAGGGTGAGAGTGAGTCCCAAGTTGGCTGGGAGAAGTCCCAAATCTACTAGGAACACACAACACAACAGGACGTGCACAACTTCTTGCAAAACAGTCCACATAGATGCAGCAGTCACAACGCACAAGGGAAGATAACACGTATAAAACTCAACAATTAGTATGCACAAGTCCAACAATTGTTACAACAAGATTTATGTGAAAGGTTTGTCTGATGTTCGGGAAGGTAGCCACCATGGGCAGGACAATGTTAACAACATATACAACACATTTTCATTAATAGATTATGTATTAAAACAAGTTAAATAGTTCAAGTGTGAAACACAGGTTAAATAAACATGCATCACAAGTGTTTAAGATTAGTCTTACAATAGTTACAATACATGTGTGAAAATGTGTTGGCCTGTTAGCAGGCTTCTGAATTAAGCGAAAGTTCTAAGACACATCGTTACACCATACATCACTAGCCTCGTCAGCGAGGTGTTGGAGCCACTACTTGGTGAGGTGAAAAAGTCCTTTGCATGTACAAATGAGGGGGTATTTATAGCCAAGAGTGAAACTAACCCTTATGGTTGTTCGACTACCCTCATGATTTTTTGACTTCCATGACTTTTCGAATTTACATGACTCTTTGTACAACAAGTCGGTCTCTTCGACTTCCACGTAACATTACATTGATAGATAGTATGGCCCACAGTAGATATGTGGACGACATGACTTATGACATGACTCGACATGACAGTGCTGGTACATTCGTGTTGTTGTGGGTGTGCGTGTCGAGTTGCAATGCTACTGGGTGATGGATGTCCTCATGGTGTGTCACAGCTTCGCCTCCGCATGGCAAAGTGCGTGGAGTCTTCGATGCTCATTGGCTCGCTCGATGCTTCTTTCGCACGTTTCTCCTTGCTTGTAAATTGGAAGGCTTGATTGGTTTGTTTATTCATGAAAGGTGCATGCCCATCCATTCGTTTGTTTGTGAACACATCTTGCATGTTTTCTCATCCATCCATCCGTGAACACATTTTGCATGATCGTCTGTTCACGAGCACATCTCTTTGCATGCATCGTTAGTTCATCTATCAGTGAACCTGTCCTTTTGCATGTGCTCCCCTTCATTCATCCCGTTTGTCATCGCACCATGTTTGTTTGTGTACCTGTTCCTGCAGTCACTCATGACGAGATGACATCAAGTCCAAAAATCTCCTAGTCTACCATGATACAAGATCATTTCGGATGCAGGTGACTGGGAGAGGCAACAAGGTTGTGAGGTGGGATGGAGGCTCCAGGAACTGCTGATGAAAATTGTGCAAGAATCAATGGGTGATGAAGATGGGCAATCTGGATTGACAGTTACTGCCTGCGAGGCCTGGCTCGGCTGGAGGACAAAATTGTGTAGTTTTTTAGGGGAACAGTTCTCGCTGCGGGAAGGCTAGGCAGGGAAAACATGCATAGTTTCCAGAACGAGCATGTTGACTGATAAAAGGTGCCTTTTCAACTCCTAATTATCCTCACATTAATTATCAATCCGGGCAAGTCTTTCTATTTCAAGAGTGTACACAGTATGTGGCAGCTATTTAACTCAGAGAGTAATGCTTCTAAATTGCAGTATAGATCTTTTAAATACAAGAGTAAATGGATGCAGAAAATAAATTCTATTTGCAATTAAAAGAAAACTCAATAATTTAATGAAATCAAATCCTACAACAATTCAGGTAACATTAATATGCAATTCAAGTAACAACAGTATTAGTTAAGAGTACAACAGTGATAACTCTTCTCTTAGAAACTGATTGAATTTAAATCAAACACACTGCTCTGTAAAACAACAATGATGTCAACCTGAGAGCCTACCAACAGTAATTAATACTCATTACAGTTGATTACATTGAGTAGGATATTTATCTAGGAAACTCAATCCAAAGAAAAAGGAAACTAATTAAACAACAATGTTGTAAATATATAAAATAGAACTATTCTGTCAATGCAAAGAAATAAGGAACAACAACGAAATAAAATAGTAGAAAGCAATAATACTATCAAACTGTCACACTTGCAATAATTGAAAATATATGACACAGGTGAAGCAGTGAATTGCACTGGAAGCCAGGCCCTTAGCCGCCAACGTACACTGCTGGTTACTTCAGATAAATGAAAAGGAACAACAACTCCTCTTATGTATTAATCATGAAAGAGTATTACAATGTATTTGTGTTCTTCGCTACAACAAATGTCTGTAATTAAGAATTACAATAATAATAACAACAATCATCCCCCTTTTGCTTATAATCGTTTCCTTTTATAATGAGAAAGGGTTAAAAATATAAATGATAAAAGCGATCCCTCAGGATCTCTCGATCCTGAGGGATTCACACAATTTTCTAACTTCAAACATCTTTCCCTCTAGTTAGTGCCAGGTTTCATAGCTGATAGCCAGTTGTCGTTGTCAGGAGGTCATCGCCTTTAGGTCATTACTGAGAGCCAGTTGTCATTGCCGCTTATAGCCAGTTGATCATAGCCAGCAGGAAGTATTGCCAGTTATCATTGCCAATAGCCAGTCGTCATAGCCTATTGTCAATGTTGCTACATAGTCGGTAGCTGGTAGTCCTAGCCAGGAGTACTAGCCGATGCCAGAAGTCTCATTTAGAATTTGAGGTTGTCATTTTCACCTTGGCAAAGATGTGAAAACCTTCTCATGCTAATATTGTTGATTTTCTTTTGGATGTATCTGCAACTGTCGCATTCCTTCCTTAGCCTGTCGATGTTTGATGTTTCTTCACAGGGAACAAAATTTGTCCCTTTTGTTGTTTTCCTGCAGAAAGGAAGGTAATAATTAGCCAAAGCTAACTGCAGATAATTTATGTTTTTCTTACCATAATTTCTTAATAGATTAGCGCATTGGGATATAGAAAGGATACGAATAAAGGAAAAGGATAATAAGTTAATAGTAAATGCATACCTTTTCCATGACCCAACATACTCCCCTGCTTACCCTTTTTCATGTCTTCATGAAAACCATGTAGTTTGTATGCAGAGCAGTCAAGGAATAAGTTGGAGAAGGAATGTTGTAAAGTGGTCTGAAACCATGATTCTTGGCCAAGATTTCAAAGATGTGCCCCTGTCTGTCCTTCAGGCAGTTCATATATAGCCTTGTACCCCTCATCAGGATACCAAATAATAGGGCTACGGATCTGACAACCTAGCCAATAAGGACCTTCTCTTAATATGAGATTACTATATGTGACAAAGCATTCTGTAGCTAGTTTAAAATTTTTATAATTAAATGGCTCTCTATTCTATACATTGTTATTAGAAACTGTCCATCTGAACTTGGCTGTGGCCAAGGAGCTTTACTGAATGGAGAGGAAATACTCTACTCCGTTTTGGACAATTTATTTCTGAATAGGCCCCAGAGTTTTGATTACTCCTTCCCTCTTCATCAAACTTTTGTGATTGGCCAACATTTGTAATGGGTGTTTTGGTCACCTCTAACCCAAAGGTCCAGTCCATTTTCCTGCCTCTAGAACGTGTTATGAGCCTTGAACCATTTTAGTTGGTTAACAGTGAATGAAATAAGAGCTTGAAATTGTACATCCCCCACAAAAGGACTTGGGTTTTTTTCAATTTCTTCCTCTATTACAAAATTGTGCAAATAAAATTCACACAACAACCTTTGAACTTTTACCACATGATGCTTGCAATAGTTTATAAAATCCTTAATTGTTTTCAACTCTATCGGTTTTCCAGACTTGACAACTTTGATCTTCAACTGTAAGTATCTTTCCAGCAAAAATAGGGCATAATTATTGGCAGGAGATCTGCATGTCAATACGTTAGTATATAATGAGCAAATAGTATCCATTTGACTCCTGACCTTTTCTAATTTGAGCTTCATTTTCTCAGTCCTCTCTTCTGCCCTTTGGTATTTAACAAATGCCTCACTTTCTGAGATGTTCATGTCTCGAAGCTGCCTCTGTAATTCCTGGTATTTTTGCTAGGGGACTATTTCTAGTTCAAGGCGTTCTATGGTAAGCCGAGCCTGGGCTAAATCTGCTTGAAGATTCACTATGCTGGGGTCATTGCTCATCATGATATCTTTGGCTTTGGTATTTGTCTGTGTACTCCCACTATGAGAATGGATGTTGATTGTCTGTGTTTCTTTGCTATCGGAGGCCCAAACCTATGTCTGGGTAGATGTGCTATAGGAGAGTTCCATCTCTGTCTGAATGGCTAAGTCATGAGAAAGTATTGCTTTTGTTTGGGTAACTATTTCTGCAAAAATTACATGATGTTCCCTAACAAGTTTAGTGAGTATGGGCTTAGTTTGAGTCCTCGTAGCTTCTGTTTCCTGCAATTCAGTTTGGATGGCTACGTTTATTGTTTCTGGGGTTTTGTATGGGAATTTCCCTGGTGATAACTCCCTTATTTTTCATTTGAGCCTCTTCACTATTTTCTGCAGCCTTTGTTGTTCCTTCCTGAGCTTTTTAATTGTGGCTCTGTTCTTTTTAGGGGGAGCGAGTGTTTTGCTGGTCATTTCTACTCCTAACGAGCCTGGTTGCTCGTCTTGACTCTGCTCTAAAAGAACTGTGTCCCCGGATTGATTGTCATCTTCTTTGTCTATCTCCATGCCCTTTGTTTTGTCTATATTTTCTATATTTAGGTCTACCTAGCTAGGTTCTTCTAGAGGTATATCGCCAGGTTGGTCCATCTCTTCCTGAGTGACTTCTGCTCCTATTTCTACTTCACTGATTACATTTTTTGGTATGCTTATGCTGTGGCCAGAGTTTTCTTCCTATTAGGTTGCTCCAATGATAAAGTTGAGCGGGCTTTCGGGCTGTCTAAATTCATTCATATTGGCCAAAATCTGGGCCAATTCAATATCATGCAGTAAGTCTTTTGGGGGACTTGCATTTGGTGTTGAGGGGAGTTTTGTTTCATTTCTTTCCTCTTCACTAGAGTTCTCTATTTCCTCCTCATGTTCTAACTCCAGTTCATCCTATCCTTCCAACTGTAAATATTGCTCATTTTCTAGACTAGATAGTTCTATGGGCTGGCTGCTGCTGCCCTGGGGATTTTTAGATGTTCCCAAGCTTGTCGTTAATCTGGCAGAGTGTCTACATTTTTGTGGAATGTTTGTTGTGCGGGTATTCCTTTTCTTTTTTGGAAATGGGTTAGGAGCAGGTAAAGCTAACCCCCCTTCTATGGCGAATATTAATTCTTCCCAACTTGTTTGTTGCTGGGCGAGGTTGTAGCTAACTATCAGCGTAATTAAACAATGATGACTTATGACTATTTCTATGTGCCAAGATTTCCTTATTCTTTCAGAAGAATCATGCAGTAAGAAATTCAAATATGCAGGTAGATTTACTGAGCATTTTTGTTTCAAAACTGCTAACAGTTTAAGTTGATGCGGCCTTACCACGTCTTTGCGCCCATCGCATGTAATGAAATTCTAAACGAATCTAGCTAGTTCTCCCCACAATTCTCTGAGGGATGATGGCCGAACTCTTTTTCCTTTGATGATCAGCTCTTTCCCTTCGACTTTAAAGGTTTCAATGACATCCTGTAGCTTCAGTCGTTTATTCGTCCACATGGGTCCTTCAGTTGGTAATCTAGAAACTTCTACAATCACAGCATATGAGACTATGATTTGTCTGCCGCTCACCATAGATTGGCCGTTCTATAAATTTTGTAGGAATTCTATGGTGATTGTTTCGTTGGGTTGCTGAAATCGTGTGAAATATGCTACCCACCCGGCTCGGACTAGAATTTCTCCGGCGACATCAGAAACAACCAGTATCAGTAGCTCCTTGTGCACTATTCTTCCTCCCAGATTGCCTGAATTCTACACACTGTAAGTTAGCACAGGTAACACAACAATAGACAGAGCCAGTGATGGAACATCAAGTTGTTATGATTGTTATATCATATGATATGTTTCATCATAAATACCGTTAAAGAGTTTCTAGTATGGAATGTCATATAGTCTGGCATAACCAAATAAAGGACTGACACACATGCATAAGTACTTTGGGAGTCACCCTCGCCCCACTTTGAAATGATAGGTCGCCTTCGACCGAACGAATGAAGGAAAAATCATGCCGGTTGCGACATACAATGATGATGGGAGTTGTAAGGTACGCCTATTTATGAAAGGATCGCAAGAGATATCGAAGTGCTAAAATCAATGCATATACAAGAATTATCAATTAGTAAGGAGATGTTATGAGGTGATTTCAAAAAGGGAAAAATGACATCTGACACAAAAAAAGATACTTTACCATCATCATTCCACTTAAAGCGTATTATGATTGGTTTTTTAGAAGATACCAAATACGGAAAGGGACTTATAATAACTATTGATGTTGGAAATATTACTTCAATACCATCAAAAGAGTTTCTATTGCCTGCAGGAATTTATAGCTTCGACAGAGTTTCTTTCTAACCCTTTGGAACCATGACCCTTTATGTAAAATAGGGAAAGTGAATTATGCTATCAGAGTGGAGACGAATGTGCTGGCTTGGTGACCATATGAACACATTGCCATTCACTAGGAAGGAGAAAAAGGTGGGCAGGCCAATTCGTGATGAGACCTCCTATTCCAAGGACTTTTTATTTCTTGATTCATCTAATGGATCATATCCCTGGTGTGGTGGCCATAGTGGGAATGCCACTTCGCTGATTCCTCATGATCATGGTAGGTTGGCTCGTGATGAGACCCCCTATCCTCCATCTATAACAAAATCATACAATTGTCAGTAAACACACACACACACACACACACACACACACACACATACATATATTTTAGAACAACACTTCCTATTTATACATAGAGGGTGGTTCAACACTCCTTAGGAGTAGGAATGGCGGAAGAAGTCTAAACATATCAAATAAAAGAAAGTATGCCCTTAACCTTATTTGATGATAATGAACAGAGAGAGTTATAGGGTTTCAAGAAGAACCATCATGGTACAAGTAATCAATCACTTTGATTTATAATGGAAATGAGGATAGTGAGGTGATAAAAATGGTTGCGTCCTTTCTTTTTCAATCAATACAAAGAAATCTTGTTTAAAGATGATAATATTCAATACTTGCTTGTTCCAGTAATCCTCAAATTTGTATCCTTTCCTGATAGAGGATCATAAAAAGTGAAATTATATTCACAAAGTGCTTATTTCCTAAAGAAAACCTCACACAAAGAGTGTTGTTCCTTGTAGGGAACAACAAGAAAAGACACACAAAAAAGGTGTTGTTCCTTAAAGCAAACAACAACTATTCGCTGTAAGGAACAACGAATGAAAATACACGTGGATGGTGTTGTCCCATGTCGGGAACAACAAAAGGATATATACATGATGATGTTGTTCCTTATAGGGAACATCATCCATTCCTTAGGAGGAACAGCAAGAAGAAAAATTGCACACCGAAACTATTGTTCCTTAGAGGGAACAACAGTTGTTCCTTATAAGGAACAACGAAAAGAGAAAAATAATTGGATGCGAAATTGTTGTTCCTTAGAGGGAACAATAGTTGTTCCTTAGATGGAATAGCAGAAAAACAGATGCAAATGAAACTGATGTTCCTTAGAGGGAACATCAACTGCTCCTTAAAGGGAACAACAACTATTCCTTAAAGGGAACGGTGAGAAAACAAGTCCAAACGAAATTGTTGTTCCTTAGAGGGAATAGCAGTTGTTCCTTAGAGGGAACACCAACTGTTCCTTAGAGGGAACATCAAGAAAACAAATCCAAAAGAAATTGTTGTTCCTTAGAGGGAACATGTTATGAAACTAGCTCAAGAAAATATAGAAAAGATAGATCAATGCCTTAGAATTCAGCCTCTTCGAGGGGGCAACCTCCTTTACATTACATAAATGAACAACTCTTAGATGATTCAAATGAAAAGACATCCGCTCTCTATATAGGAGTCTAAGGGGTCATAACATAATCAGAGCCTACATAACAATAATAATGTAAGGGCACAATAATAACAATAGTGGGCTTCTATTGGGGCACAATAGCAACAATATGGGCACTACATGGGTACATCAATATAATAAGTGGGTTGGTACTAATAAAAATAAGGGGTTACACAGTAGTATATGGGGCCTAACATGCCCCTCTCCTTAAAAAAGTGTTGTCCCTCAACGCTTTGAGTAGTTCTTGATGCTTCTGTATAAAATTATTGTCCTCCCATGTGGAATCTTCAGTGGGTAAATTCTTCACTTGATGAGATACTCTGAAATTGATCGATTTCGTAGCTGTCGGGTTCTTGTTTCTGTGACTGCTCCAGGTTCCAATATGGTTTTTCCTTCCTCTTCAATTTCTGGCAACATTGTTTGAATTGGGATCTTTTGCAACTTTTGAATAAGTGACCATACTTCTTCGTCCTTCTTCCATTCATCCCTTTCTTTGTTTATCCAATCTAGTGGGATAATAGAAATAGAACAAAACAATGCTTGCACATCCTCATCCTTGAAGAGTCTTCCCATTCGGTAAGGTCGCCATTTTTTAAGTGCATGTAGTATTGCCAACATTTCCTTCTCATAAATAGCGTGCTTGAGATGTAGCAGTAAGAATACCCAATCACCTACATCAAAACATTTTTCACTATGAAGTTGATCTACCTTTTGTTTCATTTGATTTTGCACCGAAGTGGCACTATCCTTTAAAAGTTGGAGATTTTGTTGTTGATGCTCATTGTGATCTTTCACTGCTTGAACCTTTTTCTTCTTGATATGTCCTTCTATCTCTAGAGTTTGGGGAGTGGTAATTTCTTCCGATCCTTTACAAGATATGGTCGGATTCATTTCCTGATGCTCTGTTGGGCAACTTATTGGGCTTAAATTGCTGCATTTAATATCGACCAGGGAAATTTGTAAGCTTTTGATGATGCCAGCACTATATGTGCAGAAGTAGGCAGCTAATTCTATGTCTAATGAAATTATTTATGGTTCAGTATAATATGCAAGGGAAGAGGCTCCTAACTAAGGAGATCCTGGTTTTCCTTCCCTACAGTATCATAGAGAAACCATAAAACTAGAAACTTGAAATGCAAACAAGGGAATGAACTTTAGTTGTTGTTCAGATTCAACGAGAGAAAGACTAACTTAGTCTCTTGATTGTACCCTCATGTACTAATCCAAACTAAACTAAGATTCATCCATAAGCGTAAACTAAATGAAATAATCTTGAAACATAAAAGCAAAAAGATGAATTCTAATTATCATACAAATAAAATAGAGAGAGAGCCTAACTTAGACTCTTGTTGTCCTCTCATATGTTGATAAGACTCTAATTGAAAACTCATTCATCAATCAAATCCTCAAACATCAAACATCTAAGCAATTAAATAAAATAAGAACTAATATGAAACAACAAGTTCCTTTGCTCCTTCTAGAGTGAGCTCAATTCTCCTAAGAACAAAGTGACAAGCCATTCCATTATAACTCATTAATGATAATTATTATCTAAACTCATAATGGAAAACTATTCTAAACTACATAATGACAATTATAATGTTCAATGAAGCTTTATTCCATCATTAAATTGGATACAATGCTCTACGAGAGTCTTCCTTGGAATGGAGGAGGTACTCTCTATTTATACCAAAACTTTATTGAAACAACCTTCTAAATGTCAACCCATATTCTCTCCTTTGACCCACATATTTCTCAACCAATGGTGACACATAACCCTATCCTCCATGATCTCCTCCATGAGGTCCATGATCTTCTCCATGAGGTTCATGATCTTCTCAAATTCGAACTTGAGCATAGAGTGACACATAAGGATGCCTTGGAAGCTTCCTTTGTACCTACATATGTCAACAAACTCATTCTAATTGTTAGGTATAAGTATAAGCATATTAGTTTCTAAGTTTTAGCCATAAATTCACTTAAAAATGTTAAGAATTAATAAACTTTGGAAAATCATAGTTATGACCCAATAATGAGGTAAACATAATGATATGGAGGTGGAATGGAGGTGACATGAAGGTAAAATGTGAAGATATAAGTGAATAATGGAGTGAAAATAGGGACGATTTTGAGGCCCAACACTTACTGAAGCTTCAGGAATAACTTGAGGTGACACTTGTGGTGGATATTGTGGCAAATGTGCTCTCCTTGTCCTTGTCCCAAATTGAGAACTTTCACCCACAATATTTCCTTATCCTCCCTTGTGCTTCAACCTTGTAAGCATCAGAACACTTGCAAAAATTAAATCCTCACAACAACAAAGAAAAGCTAAGCTCTCATACCAAACTTGATATGTATATGTATGTGCTTGAGGATTAGGTAAATTGCAAGTGTATAAAATGAGTTTTTATGGCTCTTTACGTTAAATTCATAAACATATAAACATGAATTTAAACTTCAAAAATTTAGAATATTGTAGACAATACCACCATAACAGTAAACACAAAATAATAAGTGATAAAGGAGTTCACCCCTCCTGGACTAATTCTCTTAATCCAGCTTCCAATGCTTGAGCCTATATCATTATGCTCATAAAATAGTAATTACATCACGTTATAGTGCTCAAATGGGTTCAATAATAGCTTCAATAGCTTCAGAGCTATCAAAAACCTCTGTCTAGCCTCTTTCTTCTCCCAAAAATACCAAAAAATGAGAAAGTTATGCCTCTTTCATCCTTTTCCCCAATTCTGCAACAAAATCCCCACAATTCAGCCCAAACCTAGCACGGGAGCCCCGAATGCGGAAATTGTCCTCCAAATCTGGCACAATTCACGCTCGGTGGGTGAATTTATAGGACTGATAAGCTGGCCATTAAGACTCTAGTTTGGCGCACACTCCTACTCACATGGACCCCATAAGTCCTACGGCTAGTGCCCGGGGCTAGCCCCCCTCCCGCTGGCATTCTTCTAATGGTTTTCGACAACCGGTTTGGGATGGTCACATTACATGGTATTGGCGGAGGTTACCTTGGTGGTTTAGAAGGTCGTTTGGCATGGTGGTTGGCAGACATGTTCACATGGGTGTGGATAGCGTTAAATGTCAGCGTTGTCAGTTTAACCTGCGTGGTTAACGCTAACGATGGTTGTGGTTTAAGGTGGTCATATGCAGTGGTTGCAGCATGGTAAACAACATGGGGGCATGCTAGGGTCTAGCCCCCATCCGCCTACCCGCGCTCATGTGGCGCAGGGGTGGCTAGGGGCTAGGCCCTAGCCCGACCGCCATGCCCAAACGTGCCACCTTATAAATTAAATATATATTCCCTAAGTCCTTTAAATAAGGACTATCATTTGTGCATCAGTGCATGTGATGTTTAGTTGGTAATAGGTTTTAGGTCCAAACCACATGAACGCTAATCCAACATGCACCACAATTTTTATTGGCCACCGAGGTGCCATGTGGCAACCTCTGATTGAGCCACGTGGTGGCCTCCGGTTGTTCCACGTAACCAACACCGCCAAAACCAATAAAAATTCACCAGTCAGCACCAATGAGAGAATGCCAAGTGTCAAGCTGCCATTGGCTCGTTTTGAAGCCCAATCATTTTCCAAATCAGCAGGCCTAGTCAGCATGCCATGTCAGCAATACGAACTATGTTTGGGCTTCAAAATGTCATGCAAATATCACTCATTACCATACATTTTTCACCTATGCTTCCATTATATCACTCACTATTCACTACCTTGTCACTCAATTTTCCCTATTATTCACCATTAATGGGTCTCATTTATATTTTCCAAATATTATTTATTTTTAAGTATTTTTGAGAGAAATTCTTGATTAAATATTAGAAAATAATATATTTTACTTTATATATGGAAAGTGAGTTGTTTTTGTGACATATGTAGGTGCCAAGGAAGCTTCCAAGACACCTTTATGTGGCCTTGAAGGATCAAATTCGAATTTGAAGAGATAAACATCATGGAGAAGATGATGATCTCATGGAGAAGATCAAGGACAAAAGGGGGTTATGTGTCTAGATGGTTGAGAGATGTATGGAACTAAAAGAGAGATTAGTGGATGATCATTATGAGTTTGTTAATCATCCCATTGTATAAATAGGAGTATAATCTCTTCCATTGAGGAGGTTGAAGTTTTTGTAATCTTAGAATTTTGGAGTATGTAATCTTAGAAGCTTAGAATTGTAATGTTAGAGTTGGTTTGTAATGGAGATTTTGGAATAAAGGATCATACTTCAATTTTGCTTCTACATTTGAGTCTCCATTGAAGTGGTGTGCTTGTGGAGTTATGGATGGCCCCCATGGCCTCACTTGCATGCTTATTTTCTTATTTTAGGTATAATTTATTTTATGTTTTTGTTTGATTTCAGTTTTCAAGTTTTTGTTAAATGTTCTAATATTTGAAGAATCTTATTTGAAAGTGTTCTTGTAAGAGAACCGTAAGATCTCATACAATTATTAGATCTAGGTTTATTTCATTTCAGCTTTTAATTTCTTATTAGATGTTCTAAGTTGGAAGAGATCTTGTAGAATATGTTCTTGTAAGAGAATCATAAATCTCAAATAATTGTTAGATCTAAGTTTGATTAGTTATTGAAAGAGATCTTAATGAATATGTTCTTGTAAGGGGACTTTAATATCTTGGAAAAATTAGGAATCTTTCTAGATCTATATATTTTAGATAAACACTTCTAAGTTTACCTTCCCGGGTTGACATTAAATTAAGCTCTAATTTGCATCCGCATTTTAGGCCAAACATTTTGGCATTGTTGCCAGGAAGTGCAACTAGAAGGATTTAGTAATTATTTTATGTATTTGTTTTTATGGACTAATTTGTGGAACTTGGTGACAACAGGTTCATAAAGGAGTTCAAAGTTTGGAGCATTTTTATTTTCACACCTAGTTAATTTAAATTCAGTTTGTATTTTAAAGCCCCCATTTCTCACTAATCCATTTATGGATGAGGGCTTTGACAATGTTGAACAGGTACTTCTTGGAGAGCAAGGACAATTACCTTGAGCCAACTCTAAGACATGATTCTCACATACTTGTAAAGCATAACGTAGAATTTTTAAATCTTGATGTGAGCATGTTCGAACTTTTAATCCGTAGATGGCTTCACTGGAAGCATGCTTTTACTTAGAAAATAAAACATCTTTCAAGTTAATGTAGAATACATTAAAAATAAAAATAGAACGAGATCTCGTAGAATTTCATCGTAGAATTTCCTTGAAGAATTTTCTTTTAGTCTTGTTTTTAAAATATCATCATGAATAAAAAGAGTTGCTTCATCTTTGCCTTTCTATGTCTTGTTTCTATATCATGGGTGATCCAGGAACCTGATTATCGTAAAGATTTATCTTCTGAGAGTCTAAATGCCCCCGCAACATTACAGAAAGAGTATAGATAATGCAAGGTTTTGTCGCAGATCTTAATTGTGTTTTATCCATCCATGCTAACCTGCATAAATAAAAATAAATCAAGAGATTAGTATGTTGTCTTCCTACGCTTTGTGTGATCAGGAAGATCAGAAAATCTATTGATTTATTTCAAATAAAAATACTTTTACTAGAAAATTGATCTACATGAGTGAAGAATCATCTTAAAAAAAACATTTTAAATAAAACTTAGTCTTTTTAAATTT
>APFE031165932.1:17696-28699 GCA_000404065.3 Pinus taeda | reverse complement strand
TCAGTGTTATGGCATGCCTAGCGGGATGCAAAATTGACACTGATGAGACACCTAACCATGCATATGCAAAGAGCAATTGATCACTGATGGAGGGCTTAAGACCGACACTAACAGTAGGCATAAAACTTAGCATGAATTGTTGTGAAATAAATATGGATACAACAATGAACAAAAAAAAGACACAAACTTGGATGCAAAAAGGAGGCAAAATTGGATTTAAAAATGGATATAAACATGGACCAAACATGGGTGCAATAGTGGAGACAAAATTAGATTCAAAATTGGACACATCAGAAGTGGATGTAAAAGTAGATGCAAAATGGGATGCAAAAAACAAAAAACATTATTTGATGCAAACTTGGACATAAAAGAGGATACAAATGTGGATGAAAAATTGGAAGAAAATGTGGGTTTCAATGATAGGCACAAGATATGGCACAACAAAAGTGGATGAGAAAGTGGATGTAATAAAAAACACAAAAAATATGCAAACTTGGATGCAAAACAAGATGCAATAAGGGATGAAAAAGTGGATACAAACATGGGTGCAAAAGAAGAAACAAAATTGGATAAAAAATATGGATGCAATGGAAGTAGATGCAAAAGATGATACAAAATGAGATGCAAAACCCAACACAAAAGTGGATGCAAAATAGATGCAATATTTTGATGCAAAAGTGGATGCGAAGATGGATGCAAAATTGGAAGCAAACGTGGGTACAACAGTAAGTACAAAACATGGTACAGATAGTGTCACAAAAAAAGTGGATGTAATGATAGATGCAAAAAAAGAAGAAAATGAAGATGAAAAATAAGATGTAAAAAGGGATGCAAAAGTGGATGTAAACATGGGTGCAACAATGGATGAAAAATATGATGCAAAAGTTGATGCAGCAAAATTAGATGCAAAAGTAGATACAATATGCGACACAAAACCTGATGCAAATCTTGACGCAAAGGGGATGCAAAAAATGATGTAAAAATGGATGCAAAAAATAATTTAAAAAATGATGTAAAAGAGGATGTAAGAGATGATGAAAAAGTTGATGCAAGTGTAGGCAAAAAAAGTGGATGCAATAAATGATACAAAAGTTGGTGAAACAAAATTAGGTGCCAAACTTGATACAAAACATGGTGCAAAGGATGACGCAAAACTTGGCATAAAACCTGGTGTAAAACCTGATGCAAAACCTATTGCAATATCTGGTGCTAAACTTGGTGTAAGACTTGGTGAAAAACTTGGTGCAAACTTTGCATCAATTTTTGCACCATATTTTATAAATGGACACAAATAGCACCAAAAATGGGCTCTAGACGCAAAAAAGGAAGAAAAAAGGGACACTAATCACAAGGTTTTGTTGTAGTGCTTCTTTCAATTAAATCCCCTTCAAGCCTTTGGGATACCTAATACTTTCTTATATAATATTGTTGGGGCTTGCTACTTGTTGGCGTGTTGGGTAAACAAACTTGATGTGTTATTTTTTTATCTCGCAATTGGAGTCTATGGAATAAGAAAGAAATTTGACAACTTGAAAAAGGTGGTAGCTTGACAAAAGTTGTAGAGAAAAGATTAATCTCTCCTACCTTGACATAATTCATTGTCAATATCAACACCTACAAGAACTTTGTTGTGGAATATTATCAAAACTAATATAAGGATATGAAAGAGTGTATTGTAAGAACCTTGACAAACACGGCCACTAAAACTTGGAACATTGTTTTTAGGAACAAAAAATTATGTTTCTTTTTTCGAAACATGTATGTTAGTATATTACAGTTTAATGAATATGTTTTCTTATTATCATATATGGTTTCATACTTTAACAAAACATTCGCCAAGACTTCACAATGTTTTATTATTCAATAAAATATTTTCCAAGATCTTACAAGATTTTATAATCCAGTGAAAGATTCTCCATCACTATACAAGATAATATAATCTGGTGAGAGCTTTGCCAAAAAAATTATATATACGTATTATATTATTGATAAAATCGCCTCCCATTTTTCCTATGTATCATGGGGATTAGCCCATTTATTATACATATAAATTTAGGGTGGTTCTTAAAATTTTCCCTGATGGTATTCATTCAACCATGGAATTTACCTGTGGTGTTGTAATCTAAAAATACTATAAGTAACAAGTCGCATTTTGTAAAAGGACAGTTTGTCCGCTACAATGTAGCCTTTATAATTATTCTTCGTTTTAATTAAAAAATTCTTTGTGGTTTTGTTTATTGGGTATTCTCCTCTTTTTCTTCTGGCATGTCAATTTTTCAGATCTTGGGGTTCTCTCCCCCAAAATCCATTTCAATCTTTTAGGTCTTGGGGCCTCCTCCCAAGATATGGATCATTGGTATTAGAGCATATTCCATGGGAATGAGGGTTTGATGCATATTTCAGTTTCAAATTTTGCAGCAATATTCAACAAATTTTAGGCATGTGCTACATCCTCCATAGAGCATTTTCTTCGGCCAAGCGAGAAGAATTTTTCTTTTTTCATTTTTTTGCAAGAATGTTTTTGGGCGGCGAGTTTGCAGATTAGATCTAAAATTTTTTGTTCAAAATTTACAAAAAAAAATAGATATGGATTCCTTGCAAAAAAATACTCAAATTAAAAAAAAAATCGGTTGAATCGGAGTCCGGATGAGTGAGATATCGCTGATTTAAAATCAGCTATGTTGCATAAACGTTTTTGATGACAATTCGTGGATGGCGGCTCTCCTATATATTTTTTTGTTTGAAATTTTGATGCCGAATTTCAGAAAAGTGATTGTAGATCTGAGATCCTCTCAAAAAATTTCTCAATTTAAAAAAAAAATGGGCCGAATCGGAGTTCGGATGTGGGAGATATCGCTGATTTAAAATCAACTATTTTTTCCGAACTTTTTGACGGCAGAGAAGTTGCAGCGCGAATGTGATATTCTAGAGTGTCCAAACAAGGATTTCCAACACATGGGAAGATGCAAAATGGTCTTTTATTTCCAAAAATAGGTTATAATAAATATTCTAAGTTATATTGATCGAGTTATGTCCATTTGAATTCTGGAGCATCATTCAGAGCGGGTTCCCTTTAGAGACGTGCCGTCCCACCCCTCTTTAGTAGGCACCTGCTTCACATTCACCAGTTTTAGCATAGAAGCATTCGGCTTGGGTTCTTTGGAGACATGCCCTCCCATTGCAAGCTATGTAGGCACCTGCTACTTCCTCAACAACCAACACCATGGTTATGGGTCAACCGCACAAAATCCTTGTCATCGAAGTCCATTTGCTAGGCTGCACATTGTCAGTATCACAGTTGGTCACAAGCATTACAGGGTATCTCTATCCTCGGATCTTCGTTTGTCATGGTTATGGGTCATCCATAAAGCCACACTTCATCGAAGTCCATTTGCTAGGCTGCACCTGTCAGTATCACAGTTGGTCACAAGCATTACAAGGTATCTCTATCCTCGGATCTTTGTTCATCATGGTTATGGGCCATCCACAAAACCACACTCCATCGAAGTCCATTTGCTAGGCTGCACAATGTCAGTATCACAGTTGGTCACAAGCATTATATGGTATCTTTATCCTCAGATTTTCATTCATCATGGTTATGGGTTAACCATATAAAACCTTTCTCTTTAGTGTCTCTTCATATTCAACAAAGGCTTTGCAGGAGAGAGCTTCACGCAATGGGGACTATTGCTTCTTAAGGAGGGAGGAATGATCCGAATGGAAAATGGCATCAACTCATGGTATTCGGATCACACAAAATTAATATATCAATTTCAGTCCAAGGTGGGGAGGAAGCTTTTATTGTGTGGAGTGCAGAGGAAGCATAATCAAAGCTTCCTCTACACCTTCACAATGCATTGTTTCTTATGGCTAACCATGATCATGAAATTGCCTTCGCTTTATATCCAATGTTTGGCAGTGGCTATGTCTCTTTGATCTAGGAAGAGGTAAAGATAATTCCCATTTCCATAAAAAGTATTATAAACATGAAGACTCTTCAAATTTCAACTCCAGAGATAGTTCTCTGTCCTATAATCTATGATGAGTTTATTTGTCATGAACTCACCATACTCGCAGGAAAATAATTGATATTCCATTGTTGATGTGAGATGGTTTTAGTGTAGATATTGCATTGTCTCCTAGGGCTTACCATGCTCACAAAAAATCCTTCTCTTTATATACTACAGGTAACAACTATTGTGGTTCTTGGGAAGATATTGCTCTTGAAAAAGGTGAAGGCAATGTCCATTTCTATATAAAACATTACCATTACCATGAGGACACTTCAACCATTAGTGATGTGAACCCCTTGGGATAAAAGAAGCAATCATGACCTCAGTTGATGTGTCAAAGCACCACTTTCTTGTCAAACATAAACAAATTTAACAGTTGAATAATGCAAGAATAATATTGATACTATTAGCTTCCTGGGTATAATACAACATTGGGAAGATTACAATGCAAACAGTTGAATTGTAATATCCATATGCTTTACTTAAGTAAAACAAGGCTGCATAGCTAGCATTCCTTGTTGCTTAGTTTAAATAAAATATTTTAATGTCATAATGTGTTGTAAAAAGTGCTCCTAACAATAATAAAATTGTAAAATGAATTATATGAATTATTGATATTTTTAATGTAATTAAATATTTTATAATAAGCCAGAGTTATATATGTATATATATACCCCACAAAAAACATAATATCATACTGAGAATTATTCTCAGGATTGAATGTCTACACTATGTGTATTGCAAGGCCATTGACGGTCATCCTACACATGAGAGAGATTAGGCGAGAATTTGTTGTGATTATTAATCAATGAGGAATCTCTTCCATGGAGTTAACTTTGGAAATATTTTTTTTCCCTTTTACAACATATGCTCAACATATGCTTCTTCTAAATGCTTATCAAAGGTTGTAGTGTGCTAGGCTGGATTGACTTTTAATAAATTTAAAAAATTAGATTTGTGCCAAGCGGGCCCCCCCCGCCCACCAATTTCCTAGGGATTTTGAAAGCATGCCTAATTTTAGAAAAAAAAATCCCTTATTAGAAACTCTTCAACACTTATGTTTTCTATCATGACATTGGATTCTTAAGGGTTAAGTAAAATCAAAGTTAATAATAATATTTTTGTTGCAATAGCTTTTTGTTATATATCTATAAATGGTAAATACAAATGAGGCCTTCAGTTATATCAACTAGATTAATATTTTTGATGTGGTTGTACTAGTTTTATTTTCTTTTAAAAATACCATAATTGTGTATAAGTGGAAATGAAATGATCTTTATTTTTATGATAAGAATATAATTGTTTTTTAGTGATGTGATTTAATATTTAATATTTTAGTAACTGGACTTTTATTATGTTTTGAGTTTATCGAAGAATTATTATTTTAAATATTATTTTAAATGTAATTATTATTAACATAAATTTGTAGTGGCGGGATTTAATTGTACTAAAATGTAATAAATGTCAAATTAAAATTATCTTGAATTATTAATATATTTTAATTTAACAATCAATAAGTTTGTTATTATAACTCTCTTATATACAAGAGTATTTTATTGAATTAGTTATTAGTAAATTTCCAAATCAATAACATTATGTTGTGTGGGTGATTAGTATTATGGTTTGGTAATTATTTTAATTGATATGAATCATTATTGAGTGAAGGTTTTAAAGAACTTTATATCTTGTTGACTTTTTACATTGCACCAAGTTTTTAGACATCATTAAACATCTAAATCAATAACTTTACACAGAGTAAACCATTAGTCATATGTTTAATGTTTAATGGCAAGTTAATCCACCTGGTTGACTTTTAAAAATGCAACGATTAATCAACTTGATCGATTTTTCATAGTGCAACGAATTCTAGATTCAATAATTCAATTTCCTATGAATTCTGCTAGGTTATGAGTTACATAGAATGAGGTTATAGACACCCTTGCCAGAAGAAAAAAAGATAGAGTGAATAGATACTATTGAATTTAAAGGCATCTAAAGTCCAACAAATTCCTTACAATGACATTGACATTTATTATTCAATATATAAATAATATTGAATTTAAAAACATTTTAAATCCAACTGCTTCCATTCAATAGATATATAATAATGGTGGAATTTATTATTCCGTAGCAAGTTTCTCAGAGCTCCATACGTTCATTATATATATGTCAGAGCTCGTCCATACATTCATTATATATATCTCAGTTATAGACTAATAGCAAAGCAAAACCATAAATAACATATATGCTTGAATATCAATCTTGGATTTGAAGTTAATTGAACTTTGACAATTATATATTTAGTAGAGCCATTAATATCGTATATGCTTGGAGTATATAAAGCGGGAATTGAATCTAGTTTAGATCTCATGATTACATGTACCTGCATATTCATTAATATATGTGCATCTAAATAACTTGAATTGCGACAACATACATAACAAGAGTTTATTGCTTTATTAATGCCTACATACATGGTTGAGGAAGGGAGATCCTAGGACTGTATCTTGCAATGTGAACCCATTGAAATCATGGCGTCATTTCATCTCTGACTCACATGTTGGCAATCGTGAATAGTGAAATAATCCAAGTAGGCCTTACTGTCAAGATTTTAGGTCCAATTTTTTTTATAGTTTCTTTCTAATGAATTTTTTGTAACTAATAGGATTAGGAGAGTTGATTGATGAAGAGGCAGGTTTTATCACTGTATCAAGAGAAGGCCATTAAAACGTTGGAATAGAGATACTAGACACAGAGGAATTCACTATAGCAAGCACTTTCATGAAAACTCATTTCTGAACAATACGAAATGTACAAGTTACAACTAGTGAATAATCAACCAATAGGATGAACTGACCTCCATTGAATGCGTTGACAACCATAGTGTTGAGTACAATGATGACACAATAAGACTATCTTTTTTAACCAATAGAAATTCAAATAAATAAATAAAATTGTCAATAAACAAAAATAAAACCAAATACTTTAATGTAAACTTTGGTGAAATTGATTTAATTTTTGGTCAACTATCCAACTAATTGAAAGTCAATGAAAATCGAATATGTTATTACTTGCCTTGCCGCAGGGATAATAAGAGAAATTGGATGGCATATGATTTAGATAATTCATCACTATTTTATGTTGATTATAAATTTTGAAATATTTAGGAACTCTGACTAAGTAAATTGACAATTATTAAACTTCATTAATGGCTAATATCCTTTTCGGCTTTTACCAAGTATTGGAAGAAAAATAGGTTGGACATAAGAGATGGGAGGTCTTAAGTCTCACCATAGTCCAACCAGTTAAGCTCTTTGAGTTTCATTTTGTCTTATGGGTTGGGAGAGAAATGAGTTTTGCAACGTTTCCCTAAAGGTGAAAAAATAGGAGGTGTGATAGCAATGATGCCATGTATGATACACCAAAAATCTCAAAGAGGGTATTCTTGATCGCTAGGGAGATCAACCAATATCAAGTCAAAAGAGACTTAGTGGAACATAATGTGGGTGGGTGATTTCTTGAAATTCAAAACGGGACATGCAATGCGAAGGTGCAGAGGAAGCACAATGAAAGCGTCCTCCACACCTCCACACTTTGAGGAAACCTGATAGCACATTGAAAACTTCAATCACAAATGATATCCTTGCATCCAAACATTTTCAAAGTACGTCAAGTCTATTTGAAATAATATTGAGTTAGGATTTTGCACTTCTGCACTCCACACATCGAAAGATTCCTCCACATATTTGTTTAGCTCCACCCCCCTCGCATCGCTTCGTTTACATAAGGGACATGGCACCCTGCCAGTTTTGGCATCATTGGGCAAAGCAATAATAGTGTTTTGCCATAAATAAAATGACCACTTATAAAACTAGTTTTTTTTTTTTTAAATGATTTTTCAAACACTCATAAATAAGAATATAAAAATACATTCTACCAAGGTGATTATATCCCATCAAAATACTCTAAATTATATATATATATATTTCAAAAATGATCAAATTATTTTAATAATTTGAAAAGATCGTAAATAAAAATAATCCCAAAAGTTTTGATTATACAAATGAAAATGACATAGAGGATCAAGATTGTGATCATGATACGATTACTATAATTCGACACGGGCAGATCTGATGCATATACATATTTTTTTTTTTTAAAATAAGTGAACGTAATATCAATGATTCCCGATGATGTTTCAGCCAAACATGGTATATTCCATAGATTCCTGTACTTTTAAGTCACAACTAATATAAACGCCATATACCAAGTATGTCATTTATTCTTTCAAACCTTTTTATATGACCTTGAGTCTAAGTTTATCCAATTAATGAGTTAGCATCATACGTGTGACCTAAATAGATCTTTGGTTGTCAACTCGTTTGATTGTAACTAGTTTGGTATTCAACTCGTTTGGTATTCTTGAACACCTAAATATCTATATTGATGTAAGCACAATTTTCTAGGTTAATACTCCATTGTCATCTCTTTTGTTTTCATTAGTAATTCAGAGAGAGAATCCAACAACTGAAGATCAAGTGAATATTCGAATACTGGGAATAATAAAATGGAATTCCAGTAAGTAAATTCGTATAGTGATATTAGATGAAATCCATTGTCCATTTGGTCCCATCACTTTCAAAAACTCCTTGTATGAAATATAGGGTATTAGAAGCCATGTTTTACAAGCAACTCAATAAGAATATAGGGTATTAGAAGCCATGTTTTACAAGCAATTCAATAAGAATCTCTGTGTAGATGCAAATATTTGTATGCATCATAAAATTTATGGTTATTGGCCAAACTCAATTAATTTTAGTATAAGGGAGAAGGTATTAGAAATCTGCAACTTTTTCTTGTTTTACATTTATTTGGTACAAAGGGTGTTTATTAGTCAAACTATACTAATTTGAGTAACAAAAGACAATGTGTTAGAAATTTATAGCTCTTTTGTTTTATATTGTGTGATACAATAAGGTGTAATGTTAATAATGGTTTTATAATTATTTATGGTTATAAGCTGTGATGTTAGTAGTGGTGTGATGTTAGTGGTGGTTTTATACTTAGTTATAGTTGGTTTTGGCATTGTATGAGTGGTAGGTACATAAATTTATTAAGGGATTTGGTTATATGTAAATAAGTATGCATGATTTATGAGAACATGTTATGAATGATTAATTTAATAGAGTAGGTAAGGCGCCATGTAATATGATTATATATGATTAAGTTGTGTGTATGAAAGTTAAGTGGTTGTGTATGTAGTGTTTTATGAGGTAGATAAGTATGCATGATATATGAGAACATGTTATTATGAATGATTGATTTAATAGAGTAGATAAGGGGTTATGCAATATGATTACATATGATTTAGGTGTGTGCATGCAAGTTAAGTGGTTGTGTATATGGTGTTTCATGAGGTAGATGCCACTATTATAATTAGGTAAATGATTATGTCATTGAAATATTTCCTTAATCAAGTCTAAATTAGATGATAGTATTGTTAGAATCAATTCCTAAAATGGTTAAGAAGCTTATGTTTAAGGATAAGTGTTTGAGTTGACTAAGTTCTTCTCTCTTAGCTTGTTTCTTTGTTAGGAAGTAGTAAAATGTCCTTAGATGTATACATATATGTCATGAATACCCAATCACAATTGTTCAAGAAACTCTCTCTATGTCTTCCCCTTATTTTTTCTAAGGTAGAAGTAAAATAAGCATAGGCATGAACTCTCTCATGTGAAGCATTCATGGTCATGTTAATTTCTAAAGGTTTAATCCTATATAAGAGGATATCATTAGGGGTAGAAGAGTAGATTAGATGTTTTTGTTGAGAGTTATATTAGTGCAATTATGTGTTCTGCTATAGTTTGTTTACGTGTTGTCTTATAATTCTATTTATTTTAGATTAATGAAACTTAAAAATAATAATCACAAATATTACCTATGAAACTTTCCTAACTCATAGTGTGTAGTCATGTTGAATTCCTAAATTGCTTATTTATACAGTGTTGCTTTGCTCAATCATTATATATAAATTGTCTAAGTACATTTATAAGTATTTTTCACGTAGCTTCATGTATATTAAAAATTTCTCATTCTTTATGTTAATTATTTTCTATTATAACTAACTATCTTTATAGTTAAGAGGTAATCACTTGAATGGTTGGGAGGTAAATCTTGCACTCTCATCTAGTCCTCACCCAAGTTTAAATCCTCAATGAGACATTTAATTCATTGTGATAAGGCTAAAAGGCTAAATCCTCACTTCTATGCTACACCAAAAGAACAAACAAATAATTTCATTCCATTCAATTGAATTAGACGATTGATTGTTCAACCCATATATCTGTCAAAAACATGAGATAAGATCTTTAGCAAGTTTTTTTTTTTTTCAACAATTACAACATTTAATGCAATATTTTAAAGCAAATCCATCTTGCAAATGTCACCGAGACAAGGTGATGGTTGCAATCTCATGCCTCAAGCAAAGGGGATTTATGTTGCTAATTTTCAGTACCATTCTTCTTTTTAAATTGTTGAAATAAATCAATATTTAGATACATCAAACAACCTCAATACATTCCTTATTATTGAAATCAAACCTTACCATCCCTATTTTCACCAAAGCTGAGTTACTTAACTTTCAACATAATGAGATTTAAAGTTTTAAAGCTCCACTTTCCAAAATATTAATTTTTAAATTGAAAGAGACAAAAAGATAAAAGACAAATAAATAAAAACCACATAAAATTTATTTATAAACAACATAAACCTCAAACTAAAACATTGATTTTAAAACCAGTGTAGATCCATCTTAATTTAGGATCTACCAAGCCCTAAGAGGGATCAAATCTTTTAATATGGAAACATTTTTTTGAATGCAAAACTTAAGGAAATGTTTACAACTAGATTGATTCGATTCCTCTTCAGGGTTAGTAGATATGAAGTTAAGATGAATCTGTTAAATATCTTAATATATTTATATAAATTGTA
>APFE031165923.1:62923-95789 GCA_000404065.3 Pinus taeda | reverse complement strand
ATATTATATAGAAGCATAATTATGATAAGTATTCGCATATTCTTTTATCTAATATATTTTTGTATAGTGAAGTTTTACTAATAAGAATATGAGTGATGTGTTATAATTAGTTATTATTGATTTTGTAATATAATATTATTGTGGTGATTTTCTAATTTAGTATGGAAGAGATATTGTAATTTTTTATTAATTATTAATTGGTTTTGGGGTCTGCTTAACTAGTAATGGCAATGTAAATGAAGTATTAGTGTGAGGAGGTATCATGTTGAAATCCCCCTTATTCACCTTATGTGTATGGAATGGGGCTTATGTACGCGCCTAAAGTATATAGTGGTAGCAGTCGGAATAATCCCTCTCACACGTACAAGGCTGACCTAGTTATTGATTCCTCTAGTCACAAATAAATAAATAAATATTAATAATGAAATCAACCTAGATCCATCATAACTCTCGATCTATAAAATCTCTCAAGGTGCAATAAGTTTTTCAATCAAAAATGTGTTTACAACTTGAGAGATCTAATCCCTCTTGAACCTTAATAGATTTGGAATTAACATGGATCTAAGTTGGTCGTATGTCTTCTCTAAATTAGTTTTTTATATTCTAAATTTTGTTGTTAAATAATATTGGAAATTTGTAAGATTTGTTTGTAATAAGATAAAAAATAAAATGTTTTCAATATGAAGGAATAAGGTTTTAGCCATGATCTCAACACTTTGTTAAGGTTTGGGCATTGTGTCTTTTTCCTATGATTAAGGATGGTGGACAAGATCTTACCCCCTCCTATCATTAATGTAATTTTGGGGGACAAACAACATATGACCAACCAACAATGTAACCATGTGGTTCAAGGGAATAACACCAAGTAAGGAATAAACCCTCTTGTAAGATTAGCTTAACAGTGCCGCAATGTAGGTCATTCTCTACCATAGGCTATAAAAGATCCTAAATTTTAAGTAAAATCCACAAAAAATAGGGGAGTATATATAGTATATGCATGATCATGCCGTGAGTGGGAAATATCTGACTTTGTCCTTCAAAAAAGGCCTTGATATGATTGATTTAAAAAAAGTGGAAACCAAAGAGATAAATAGATCTAGAATTAAGAGAAAAAGGGTTCTTCACAATGATCTTTACCAATCTATAAGATAGAAATCAAATTTTTGAGAATGGATTGTATTTCTACAACTCGACAAGTTTGTTCCTCATATTCTGGGCTAAAATATTTGTCCCAGAGAAGGAAGAATTTAAACTGGCTTTGGTGTGGATCAATCTCTTCTCTCTTCCTAGAAAATTATGGGGAGAAGAAACCCTGGAAGGAATCGATAATGTTCTTAGCTAGGTTATCACAAGCTCATAAGCCACAAAATGGGTCTGTTACATATCCTATGCTAGGATCTATGTATATATGGAAAGAGAAGAACCTCTCCTTGCATCCATTGACATTTCCTATCAATATTCAATCTAGAAATAGTTTATATAATATGAACAGGTTCCCTTCAGATGTAATTGATGTCACAAGTATGGTCACCTCTTTCGAGATTTCTCACTTATTCCTATATATCCCTCACAACCTCCTACTCAAGAAAAGGATCAACAGTGGCTTCATTAAGGTAGGCTAAAGGAGGATAAACCCTAGTAATCATAACACTACAATCCTAGATCACACACCAAGAAATCAGAACATCTATGATCCTTCTCGGAAGAGGAAGAGAGAGATACAAAGGATTCACCTCATGAGCAATCAGTCATTAAAAAATAGAGGAAGGGAAACACTCACAATCTAGTGGAGGAGCCACTAAGAAAAACGAAATGAAAGGGGATCCTACATGGAAAAACATTGATGAAGAAATTAATGTAATAACTTATGGGGTTCAAAAATAAATGGATATGGATTATCAACATTTGATGGAGATAATGGAAATTTGACATTGGAAGGACCTACTTTCAATCCCAAATCTACAAATCCAACTTATTCATAATTCCCTTCTTAAGGATAAGCATCATTGATCTCAATAGCCTTCTAGGTCCAATGCCACTTCCCCTTACATGGGAATTCACACCCATACATTCAAGGATCCCCAAAAAATCCTCAAGGCAAAGAAAAAGGAAGGTAGGAAAACCAATAGTCAAAGATTGCAAGAATTGAGAGAAATTCTAATAAATTCTAAACAAACCACAATAATCACAGAGAATTTTCCTTCATACATATGCAATTTGACATAGAAATCATATCATGGACCATTAGGGGCCTCAATTACAAAGGAAAGAAATGTATTCTCATGAAAAAAATAAGGAAGGAATAACGAAAGTTAGTAATTTTGTAGGAAACTTAATGCACTACTAAAAAGATTGATGAGCTTACTTCTAAAGTTTTAAAACAAATATAATCCATTTCCCTTGACATGATTGGTCATGCCAACATACCGACTATCTTATGGAATCTAAAAGAAATTTCATTGTTCAACCTCTTTGAAACCTTGTATCTAAATGAAAAATTTTCACTTGATCAATTTAGAAGATGAGGGTTATGTTTCCAATTTCTATGGTCCTTATGTCCTTATTTACTTTTTTTCTACAAAACCTACCTACAACACAACCCCTTCCTTAGGGATCCATGTGCATAATCGAGGGGACATCAATCTCATTAAATCCCTATTGTAGAAGAAAGGGAGCATTAGAAAATTAGAGGAAGAAATAGAGCATTGTAAGGACGCTCTACAAAACTTACACCTAATTGATGTGGAAACAATCAATGGGACCTTCACCTAGAATAATTGAAGAGGAGCTCATCCTCAAATAGCTTCAAGACTGGATTAGTTTATGATCTCAGAGTGATCCAGGTGGATCTTCAGATACAATGGCATGGAAAAACTCAGAAAATCAAAGTGATAGGACTAAATTCAACCCATGACCAGGATGTGGATCTCGTCTTCCTGATTCCAACGACGCAAATGGTACTCCAATCCGAGTCAGGATGATGAAGTTATTGCAAAAAGAAGGGCTCTTCAATCCTTAAGGAAAAGAGGAATTTCCTTTAGAAATGGGTCTTAAAGCCTTAAAGGCAAATTGCAATCGGAGGTCGCATGAAGGCGGAATTAAGCATTAGACCATGGAACCCTGATCGCCGACATCCAATCAGATTAGATCGGTGGATAGGAGGAAATCGCAATTGGCGGTTATACATATATATACATTTATAATGTATATACATATATATACATATATACTATATATTATATATATATATATATTTATATATATATTATATAATATATTTATATTATATTAATATCGGTGATAGGGAAGTTGGATCGACGATACGCTGATCAGCGGAACTGTTATCAGGGCATCAGAACATTACATATGAGCAGGATCGACATGATCAGTCGATGCCGATTTCGAAGATCGATGATCGATGGTTGTCCCTTCCCTGTGAATAGGACCATGGACTAGTGATATGTCGATCCGCGACCTCAGCACGGACTTGATACAGACTATAAGCCCAATTTAATAATATTTGAGGTTCGGGAATATGGTTTTTGGGCGGATTTGTAGTGCTTTTCGAGATTTTTTGAAGCTTTCCATTCAATGATAAAAGACCATTTTGAGCGGTAGTTGCACCCGCCACTCTACCAACTTCCATTATTAACCAGGCAACCCCGATTTGAATGCGGTTCTTTCCAAAGAACCCTTTATAAAACATAGTCGATGGAAGAGCAGTGGAAGGGCATCTTTTTATGGTGGCAGCGCGCTATTTCGCAGAGGCCGAGAGAAATTATTTACCTGTTGTGAATAGTTACACACTCCAACCATCTTCTATAGCTGCAAGAAGTTTTGGCGCTGCATACCACTCCATCTCCGGTATTCATTTCATAGCCATCAGGTAGATTTGAGGTATAAGCCTCATTGTGGACAATTGATGGTTGTAATCCTCTTTCTTTCACACCATTTAATAAGAATGGCCTCCCCATCCGAATTGGACAAACTCCATTATGAAGCCTTGGTGTTCTCTTTTGTGCCTTTTTATGTGTCTTCTTCTTCTTTTCAAATGTGCGCATTTATGTGTTAAGCTAAAATTTTATATGTAATTCTTTCCATACATCTATAAGAAAAAACATACTGGATCAAGTGGTATCACAGCAGGGCGTTTTAGATGTGAATTGCATGTTTGTATGCTAACAAGAGGCAGGCTTCAAAGAGGCAAAGGGAATATAGAACCTTTCAATCCAGAGGTAGGGCATGCACCTCGGAGAAGAAACATGGTTGAAGAGGAAGCTCGTATTGAAGAGGAGCACAATTTCAAAAAGACTTTCTATTCAATGGCAGAGAAAATCAGTCAGCTGGTTATAAGACTGGAAAAAGTTGAAGAGAGGAATCAAGAAGGACAAGGTTGGGAATGATGGAGAAGAACCCCCTCCTTCTCCTTCTAGTGGTGAAGGCTCTTCTTCCCCACACCAGCATAGTTAGAGAAATCCAATGGATGCATCGAAGAAACCTTTTTTTAAATTAGATGTTAAATTTGATCTTCCCATGTTTAATGGTGAAAGTAACACAGAAAATCTTAACAATTGGATTAGGCATATTGAGGTTTATTGCAGGATTCAACAAATCATAGAGGATGAGGCGAAAATCTAGCTGGCCTCTCTACAGCTGGGCAGCATAGCTCTCGTTTGGTGGGAGAGTAAATTGCAGAGTAGTAAAAATGTGGGTAAGCTCTTTTCCTCCTGGTCTGATTTTACTTCTGCGTTAAGGGAACAATTTTATCCCTTAGGATACAAATAGAAAGCTTTAATAAATTGGCAATATTTAAGGCAAGGTAAAGGGTAGGATGCTCAGAGTTTTAAAGAATAATTTAGGAAGAAAGCACTGAATTTGGGTATTCCACTAGATACGCCTGAAGTTGTAACTAAGTATATTCGCTCACTGCATAGTTATATTCGACATTCAATATTGTTGTTTGAACCAACCACTAGATGCAGCTAGTGTGAAAGAAATTCATATTGAGAACATGGGCAAGAATGAAAGAGAGGACCAATCCCGAAAGCCACCGTTTAAACCTCCCAGTGGCAAATCCAAAGAGAAATGGAAATGGAAGGAGAAGAAAATAGCAAAAGCCAAAGAAGAAGAGCGGCCTTATTGCAATCATTGCAAGAAATAAGGCCACGATGATGATCACTGTTGGAAGCAGCACCTAGAGAAACGCCCAAAGAAGTATGGAGGAAAAGGGAAGCAAAAAACAGTGGCAGCAGCACAACAAGACCTTGGATCAGATTCAGGAGATGAAGCATTGGTCACGACAGCAGGAAAAAAAGGTACCTTTACACCTCCTGTTGATTCTAAATCACAGGGAAGCATCAGTTCTGTAGATGAGTCCATTTCAAATAATAGAAAAAGGATTGAGTTATTTCATATTAGAGTAGTAGCAAACCATACCAAAGTAGAAACTCTGTTTGATACGGGGTCCCAAGCAAATTTAATTACAGAATCTCTGGTAAAGAAGCTAGGCTTAGAAACAAAACCGCACCCAAAGCCATACCCACTTGGATGGATACATGATAAAGCTAAATTGAATGTAACCCAATAACGCAAGGTAAAATTTGTGATTACTTCTAAGCTGGTAGATGAAGTAGAGATGGATGTTATACCACTGAACATTTGTGGCATGGTATTGGGGAGCCCCCACTTGTATGACATAAAAGCTGTCTTTTTTTCGCCAGGAAAATAAATACCACATCACTAAGGATGGGATAGAGTACATAGTGTGGGCTCATCAAAACAAAATTAGTGCCAGCCTTGTAAGTGCTGGGCAGATGAAACGATTGGTGAACTCCAGTAAGGCATGCATGCTTATGGTTGTCAGGGAAAGGGAGGCCGAATTCACAGACGCGTTCCAAGGTTGCAATGGTAAGCATAAACAAGAATTGATGGAGTTAATTTCTAATTATAATTCATTGTTTCAGGATCCGTAGGAATACCTCCACAGAGGGAGATCCAACATGAGATCCACCTGTTGCATGACGCCCCTTTATTGAATATCGGCATGTATAGAATGTCAGCAATCGAAATGGAGGAGATCAAGCATCAAGTGCAGGAATTGCTGGACCAAGGCATGATCAGGCCGAGCTCCTCTCCATGTGGGTCACCAATTGTTCTAGTGCCAAAGAAGGATGACAGCTGGAGGATGTGCATGGACTACCAAGTGCTCAACAAAATATCAGTAAAAAATCTCTATCCCCTCCCACGCATAGATGATTTATTGGATCAATTAAAAAGTGTTATATATTTCACAAAATTGGGTTTGCGTAGTGGCTATCACCAAGTCCGAATTGTGGAGCAGGACGTGTGGAAAACTACTTTCAAAACCATGTAGGGACTGTTCAAATGGATGGTAATGCCATTCGGGCTTTGCAACGTTCCAGCCACCTTTATGCGGGTTATGAATAATATATTTCAGCCTTTCGTTAATTAGTTTGTTCTTGTATATTTAGATGATATATTAGTTTTTAGCAAGAGTTGGTTTGAAAAAGTGTGAGTTCGGGAAAACCTCTTTGGGTTACCTAGGTCATATTGTTGGTCATGGTCAATTAAAGATTGATCCCACTAAAGTTGAAGCAATTGTAAATTGGCCTAAGCCTACTAGTGTAACTGAGCTCTGTAGCTTTCTAGGTGTAGTCCATTATTGGAGGAGATTTATTGCTAATTTCTCTATTATTATAGCAACTTTGCACACATTGACAAGTGTGAAGTAGGTCTTCCAATTGGGAGGAAGACATCAAAAGTCCTTCGAAACATTGAAGGAGAAAATTAGCACCGCGCCAGTCTTAGCCTTACCTGATCTCCAACATCCATTTGAGATCAAGACCGATGCCAACGGTTATGCCATGGGAGCTGTACTGGTGTAGCAAAAGAAGCTAATTTGTTACCATTTTGAGAAGTTTTATCAAGCTGTGATAAACTATCCCACCTATGACAAGGAGCTTTATGCCTTAGTGTAGAGTGTGAAAAAGTGGAAACACTACCTGATCGGCAAGGAGACCATCATCCATATAACTCATCAGCACTTGCAGTACCTTCAGTCATAAACCAAGTTGCAACAAACTCATCATTTCAAGTGGACGGGCTTTCTTCGACAGTTTCATCCGGTAATAAATTATAACAAGGTCACTAGCAATAAAGTGGTTAATATGCTATCTCGCCCTCCTATTTCTACTTCTATTATTTTGCATAATGCTTCATTGTCTTTTGAAAGTTATGTTGAACAATATGCTAACGATGATGACTTTAAGGAGGTTTATACAAAACTAACCCATGGTTCACAGGTGGACAGCTATCACTTGCAGGGGAAATTGTTGTATCACCTTCATAAATTGTGTATTCCCGCAAGAGAAAGAGTGCATGTAATTCGAGAGGCCCACACCTCTCTTATGTCTAGACACTTTGGTGTTGAGAAGACTTTAAGTCATGTACAAAGATTTTTCTTTTGGCCTCATATGAAAAACATTGTGACTCGCTATGTAAAGGGTTGTGTGATGTGTTTTGTTTCAAAGCCCTCTAATAAAAAACTTGGGCTCTACACACCACTCCCTATTCCTATTTGTCCATGGGAAAGTGTGCCAATGGACTTTGTAGGAGGTCTACTTTTGCCTAGGAAGGGTCACGACTATTTGTATGTCGTCGTTGACCGGTTTAGCAAAATGTATATTCTTATGCCTTGTAAAAAGCAAATTACTGCAGAGTAGACTGTTTCTCTTTTCTTTTAGTATGTTTGGGTCCACTTTGGATCACCCACATCAATTGTGTCGGATTGAGACTCTCGCTTCCTTGGGGAGTTCTGGACCATCTTGTGGAGAATGATGGACACCAAACTGAAAAGAAGCACGACATTTCACCTGGAAACCGATGGGCAGACAGAGGTTGTTAACTGTACTGTGGTACACTTATTACGAGGCTATTATGGGAAGCATCCCAAGTTGTGGGATGAACATCTCCCCTATAACCGAGCAGTGCATTCATCGACACTGCGTTCATCATTTGAGACATGATTTGGTTACTTGCCAAAGGATCCTTTAGACATGGTCTTTGGAAGGGAGGATGGCTCTAGTGGATGTAATGATAAAGAAAAAGCTCAGCAGTTAATTAAGTGAATCCAAATTATTTACTAAGTACTGCAAGAACAGTTGGAAAAGAGTCAAGCTCATTACAAGGCTCAACATGATAAACACCGTGTCGACCATCAATTCCAAGTGGGCGATAAGGTGTGGTTCCACATTAGCAAAGACAGGATGAAGGGAGAAGGAAAGAAGATGAGGCCAATCTGGTATGGACCATTCACCATATTGGAGAAGATTGGGAACAATGCCTTTTGTCTTGACTTGCTGGTATATATGCAGATGAACTCAGTAGTGAATGTGGAGAACCTGAAGCTCTATGAACCTCCTTTGATCATGGACACTGATGAGGTAGACACAGTTCCTATCGTCAATGATTTTGAACCTGAATATCTTGATGAGTTGCCTGAAGACATCATCCTCGACAGAAGAACCAGGACATCGCGATGAGGAGATATAGAGTACCTTCGAGTTGGATTCAAGGGAATGCATCCCAACAAGTCCAGATGGATGGAGAAATAGAAAGTGAGGGCATAGTACCATCACTTGCTAATTGGCTAATGAAAAGCTTTTGGGGGTCCAAAAGCTCATCAATGGGGAGAATTGATCTAGGTGGATCTTTAGATACAATGGCATGGAAAAAATCAAAAATTAAAATTGATTGGACTAAATTCAACTCATGACTAGGATGTAGATCGCGTCTTCCTGATTCCAACGGTGCAAACGGTACTTCAATCCGATTCTGGATGACGAAGTTATTGCAAAAAGAAGGGCTCTTCAATCCTTAAGGAAAAGAGGAATTTCCTTTAGAAATGGGTCTTAAAGCCTTAAAGGCAAATCACAATTGGATATTGCATGAATGAAAACTTAAGCATTCGACCATGGAACCCTGATCGCCGACATCCGATCAGATCGGATCGAAGGATCAGAGGAAATCGCAATCAGCGGTTATATATATATATATATATATATATGTCGACGATAAGGAAGTTGGATCGATGATACACCAATCAACGGAACCATTATCGAGGCATCGAAACATTACATATGAGTGGGACCGATGCGATCAGCTGATGCCGATATCGGTGTTCAACGATCGGCGGTCAGCCCTTCCCTATGAACAGGACCATGGACTGGTGATATGCCGATCCGCGACCTTAGCATGGACCCGATACAGACTATAAGCCCGATTTAATAATATTTGAGGTTTTGGCATATGGGTTTTGGGTGGATTTGCAATGTTTTTCGAGATTTTTTGAAGCTTGTCGTTCAACGATAAAAGACCTTTTTGAGCAGTGGTTGCACCCGCCACTCTACCAACCTCCATTATTAACCAGCCAGCCCCAATTTGAATGTGGTTCTGTCCAAAGAACCCATTATAAAACACAATCGATGGAAGAGTAGTGGGAGGGCATTGTTTTATGGTGGCAACGCACTATTTCGCAGAGACTCAGAGCGATTATTGACCTGTTGTGAATAGTTACACATTCCAAACATCTTTTATAGCTGTGGGAAGTTTTGGCACCACGTACCACTCCATCTCTAGTATTCATTTCATAGCCATCAGGTAGATTGGAGGTATAAGCCTCTTTGTGGACAGTTGATGATTGTAATCCTCTTTATTTCATGCCATTTAATAAGAAAGACCTCCCCATTGTTGAGCTAGGCCCAGAGACGTATTCCAAATTGGGCGAACTCCATTATCAAGCCTTGGTGTTCTCTTTTGTGCCTTTTTATGTGTCTTCTTCTTCTTTTCAAATGTGTGCATTTTTGTGTTAATCTGTAATTTTATATGTAATTATTTCCATACATCTATAAGCAAAAACATGCTGGATCACATAGACAATATAAAAAATGATACATTCATTGAAGCTTCTATTATTCCATGTGGTGGCTAATATCATTGGCCAATATGTTTGGACACGAACATCATTATAGGCTTCAAGCTCATGCCATTCCAATTTGAAATATTGTATCTTTCAGACCCATCCTTCCTGGATAAGGCTAAGTCATAGTGGGTAGAAGAAAAATTTATATAAGGATTAGCTCATTTCCATAAAAAAATTAATTACATAAAGGTAAACATTAAGAAGTGGAACAAGGAAGAATTTGAAAACATTTCTCAAGAAAAAACAAGACTTACAAGACAAAATGGAACAATTATAGTAATGCATCATTTTGGATGGAAGGTTAAGAGAAGTAAAGTAGAAGAGGTGGATCTCCTAGACTAACAAGAGGAGAAAAGAAAATAGGAGGAAATTCTTTGGAAACAAAAATCCAAAATTAGAAGGCTCAAGGAGGGTGAAAATAATACTAAGTTCTACAATTCTATTAACCAGAATTGTCATAAAATCAAGATCACTTCCTTGAAGAACGAAGCCAGGGCCAAGTTAGTAGATCATCATAACATTAAGATGGATCTAGTTAGGTGTATATTTTTCTCCTTAAGGACCCACAACTATGTCGAATGAAATTTATCAGGAAAACCACCCAACACATCCCTTCTTTAGTAAGTAGGGAGAAAAATGAAGCCATTATGCGAGAGGTATCTTTAGAGGAGATTGAGGAAGTGGCCAAAAACATGGCTAAAAACAAATTTGTGAGCCCACATGAATTCACTATAATCATTTTTCAAGCATGCTACCCTCTCTAGGCAAAGAGATTCTTGCATTAGTGAAAGAATCTACAAGCTTGGCTTTTGTGTTTACAACTCTCATTACTTCCTTCCTAATAGTAGCCCCCAAATTTGATAATGAAAATGAACCTAACATTTTTTGACCCATTTTCCTCCACAATGCCATCTACAATATCGCATCAAAAGTCATTGCAAATTAACTTAAGCTCATTCTTCTAGCTCTCATTTCAATGGAACAAATAGGTTATGTAGAGGGGCATTAAATATTAGATGGGATTCTAGTGGCACATAATGTCATTCACTCCCTTTCACACTCTAAGAAATAAGGTATGTTGGTAAACATATAACTCTCAAAGACATTCTATGAATTAAATTGGTATTACATCTATAAACATCTTCTATTCGTCAACTTCTCTCAGGCTATGTTGGTCCAATTGGATTAGCTCTTTAATTTCCTTTTCTTTTTTCTCCATCTTTGTTAATAGATCACCTTCTTCCACCTTCAATCCCTCAATAGGTATTCATTGGGGTGATCCTATTTCACCCTTTTTTTTCATCATGGTTGACAAGTATCTTGGTAGAGTTCTCGAAGTTGTTGTTGCTAAGGGAAAAATCAAAGATCTTGTCTCTTTGGAATAGACCCTTGAATCTCTCACCAATAATTTTTCGATGATATTATGCTCACGGGGTTCCTTATCTTAGAGATGGAAGGGCCCTCTCTTAGGTCTTGGATGACATTATGGAGGTGTATAGCACCTCCATCATTTTTTCTAAATCTCATATCCTTTTCCTTAATACCCCTCCCTCCATTTAAGGGCACATAACTCATATTCTTGGCTTCCACTTATTCTTTTTACCCTCTAAATATATAGGCTCTCGTTTCATTAACAACTGTCTCAAGAAGAAGTATTATACTCCTTTGTTGCAAAAAATGTCTTCTAATTTAGATAATTGGATATTTCATTCTATTAACATAGAAGGCCAATTCGTCCTCTTAATGTTTTTTTTTTTCAAGCCCTGCATATGAATCCTTTTTCATCCTTATCAACTCCCAAGTATATCCTTAAATATATTAACAATCTAATGCACCTTCCTATAGGGGGAAGATCGTAAAAAATAATAATGGGCCCTAATTTCCTAGGATAAGATTTGTCTTCCTATGCTTAAAAGGGGACTCATATTCAAAGATCCAAAAATCCACACCAAAGTATTAGGAGCCAAACTATTTTAGCATTAACAACATGAAGGTGATGAATTATGTTTTCAGATATGGGACAAAAAATATGTATGAAACTCTTCTTTAGATTGGAAATTAAGAACTCAAAATGTTTTTTTAGGATCTTCCATTTGGAATATCTCAAATAATAACAAATCATGAGTCAACAACATAGTTTTTGGGAAATGCATAGTGGACAAAATGCCCTATTTTGGGATGACTCTTGGAACCAACTACAAAAACTTTATGGCGAAGACTTACTCACTAACCTTAAGAGTGTGGTGATCTCCAAAGAGAAATTTCAGGTAAAAAACTATTCACAACACTCGATCTAGCACTCTCAAAATTGAGAGTGGCTAACTCTCTATGTTTGGCTTCCTCCTCCAAATTCGGTGGATTGGCCATCCCTCTAGTAATCTCTGTAGTAGAGGTAGATTTTTATAGTAAAAGAGAAGGATAAAATTAGATAGGGATACTATCCAAAGGGTTAATTCTCTATTAATTAATCCTACTTTCTCACAAATAAACACAATATTTTTCCTCAATAGTACATATGGAAACAAATATTGGGATAGTAGCAATAGCCAAAGATTTCTCTCTTCCTCTGACTACTAGCACAAAACTAGACATTAATTTGGGATAGAATCATCAAAAGTGGTTTTGAATGACCATCAATATGATCTTTTTGTCATGCTCATGAGAAAAATGCAAACCATCTATTTCATTATTGCCACTTCTCAAGTGCGTTGTGGGCTTGAGCAGTGACTCTTTTTAGGAAAATGGACTGGAATAAGTCTAGTATTTGGAACATGATTGGAAAATGGAGAAAGGTGAATTTTTACAACCCAGTATTAAAAAGATCTTGGTTCCTCCTACCAATATTCCTTCTATGGAAAGTCTGGAAAGAGAAAAACTGGAGAATATTTCATAGGAAAAAACTTCTTTGGAGATAATCTAGGATAAGATTAAAGTATCTATGAAACAAGATTAATAAAATATATTATACCAATGAATATTGGAAATCCTCTATATGAGACTCAGTGGTCTTTTAGATCCTCCACTATCTCCTACCTCATTTTCCCAACTCTACATCCCCCTCATATCTTAGTCTTCTCTCTGAACTTATATTTTCCTCCAATCTTGTTTTTTATCAAATTTAATTTCAATAGTGCCTCAAAAGGGAGCCTAAGGTTCGTTGGCTTTGGAGGTGTGTGTAAGGATGAGGAGGGAAACATACTTTTTTTCTACATTGGGAATCTAAGAATCAATACCAACAATGTCATTGAATTTCATGTGTTGGAAAAAGGTTTTTTGTTTACGAGGCTCAATTATTATTCCAAGATTTTTATTGAAGGATACTCTTAGCTTGTGATCTCCTTGATTAAAAAAATAATTCATGGATTGAACCTTCAAAATATTTATAGTAATTAGAGGTCGGAAAGTATTCTTATGATAATAGATATTATTCCCACGATCCTAGTTATTCTCCCCTCTGATGTCCATCAGAAAGGGAATAAATTGGTAGATCATTTAGCAAACATAGGATGTTTAAACCCTACCCTTTTGTTGCATAATTCATGGGCTGATCTTCCTTCCTGTGCGTTACAGGAATAATTTCAAGAAATAACAAAAAATGATCTATCCCCCCTAAATGGGGTGATATAGGATGTGCCTTGTATTGTATATGTTGTAGGCATTGCCACCTCACTTACTAAGTGAGGATGCTCTACCCTCTTATCATACATCATGTGTAGTTGAAGATATTTTGACAGGGCACAAGGGGAAAGTCATGTGGTATTTATGGCCTTGTGATCATCTGTATGAAGGATTTGTTTCTTGTGTGAGTTCTCATATGGGGGTGGTGAACCAAACCCTCTTCCCAACATCACCAAAGTATTTTATTGCAATGGAATTCAATTCCCCAATCCTTGGGCCCCTTTGGTATTTAAGTATGTGGAATATGTTTTGGTTCTTGGTAGTTTTTCCTTCACTTTGGTAGCTTTCGCTCCAACTTTTCTCTACCTTCCATGGACATTATTAATGGTTAAGTGTTCTTTGTGCACATTCCCTCACCCAAATCCTATACTCGGACATGCATCCCCTCTTTTCAAAGTCAATAATGGACTACCTCCCCTAGTTCACAGGGATTGTTAGATAGCGAGCTCAAACTTGAACATGTTGTGGAGGGCATGGGATCTGTTAGTATCATGTTTTCACCTTTCCTTAAAGGTCCAAAGGCTATTTTTATCAGTTCATTATGTAAAGTCATGGTTATGTATAGGGCCTGTAAAATTTCTTTTGTAAATTTCTATATAAGCCTAGGGACATGTCTAATCAAGTCTTTTCACCTAACCCTAAGATTACCCTATGTTTTTCCCAGTGTAATTAGGCTACCACAAGCCTACAGCTGGCCCTATGAAATATTTTCTTAACACTCACTGGAAATTTTAAAATGTATGTTTTTGGGTTGCCAACCCCATCATTTCAAGTACTTGAGAGTTTTTCCACAAACCCCTACCCATTTCCATCAATGATGTGACAGTTAGCTGCATTGTAAATCCCAAGAAGGAAGTTTAAACTAAACCCTAAATTGCCTAGATTAAACTAAAATGGCAATTTCCAACAAACCCAGAAATATGTTTAGAGTGCGCATGAAAGCTCTAAAAGTGTTTGAAACGTCTAACCAAGAGAATTCAAGGCTATAGAGGGATTTTCAGTGTTAGAGTATTTTCAAAGAAAAGAAAATGAAGTCATGTGAAGAGGTTTATGTCAAAACCATAGCTAAGGAAGCAAAGGAAGAGCCTAGTCATATCCTTGTTGAAAAACATGATGAACACCCTATGAAAGAATAAGAGGTTAGGGTTTGTGAAAGGAGAAAAAGAAGACAATGGAAAATGATTTTAGAAGAAGAGGAGTCAAAATAAAGAGTAGCACAAAGTAGAAGAGACAAACTGAAAATGGAAACATGGGAGGAAGAAATGGAAACATAGCCGAGGGTTTACTGCAAAAAACCTCATACTTGCCCTACAAACAAGCTAAGACTGAATTTCAAGACTAAAATGGACATTAGGCTCAAGGATACAGTGATTATTGATGCAAAGGAAGAGATTGTGCAAGCTTAAAAGAGCATAAAGAGACAAAGGAAAATAGAACATGCCGACAGAAAGGGGAAAGAATCCCTAAAGGATGATAAAATGATACAAAAAGATACTAGAAGGTCATAAATAAGCCACACTATATTATACCTCCTTACTCAAGCTGCTGAAGAACAGTGGAATTTATTTTGTTGTAAAAACCCTAATTTTGACTAATATATTTCATGACGTTTTTTTATAGTATAGGCAGCATACTCTAGGGCCGAATGATGATATTATACATAAATTTTTGGATTGTAAGCACACAAATGAAGTCCCTATGGTTTTGGTCAAATAGTCAAGAAGAAGGAGAAATGGCAACACTTTGTTTTTCCCTGTTTTAGTCACCATCTTCAAGCATAGTTTCTAAATAATTGAAAAGGAATTAAAAAAGAAGAAGTTTTGTTTGGGAGCGGGCTGATTTCAAAAAACCTCTTTAAACTTTTACACAGACATCATGGTTTGGAAATTACAAAGGAATGTTTGAGGCCTATTTTTCCAGATTTTGTAATTCAGCTTTTTCCGGTTTTAGTCATTATTTTCAAATGCAGTTTCCGAAAATATGGAGATGAATTTGTAAAAAAATTAGAGCTTTTTCTTTTTAAAACACTAGCTTAAAAAATAATCTATCAGTTTTTACCCAACTACCATGGTTTGAAGGATATGAAGGAATATTTTCAACCTATTTTTCAAGATTTAAATACTTAATTATTTCCTGTTTTAGTCATCCATTTTGGGCAAGGTTTTAGAGAATATGAATATGAACCTTAGAAATATGAAAGTGGTTTGTGTGGAGAAGGAGCTTATTGGAAAAAAAACTCATTCATTTTTTACATATATATCATAGTTTGGGAGATACAGATGCATCTTTGAAGCCTAGTTTTCAAACATTTGCTAGATTTTTCAAAATTGTGTTTGCTATAAAAATTCCAAGTCAATAGCTAAAGTCCACCTCATCAAATTCGACATGGGAGCAGACTAAAGATGGGTGAAGAGGTTTCTTAGATCCATTTCTTTTGGATCTTGATGGTTATTGTAATTAATACTTTCCACATTGTGGATCTAAAACCTATATAGTATTTCTATAAATTAAATGCAAAAGGAGGACCAAGGGTTGGTTTTTGATGAAACAATAACCATTTTGTGTGCATTGAAAATCTTTGTCAATCTACATTTTTCCAAGATCAGTAGATCTTGATCAGTGATACAAATATTCATGTGATGGTATGTCTTAGTACGTGTTTTCTAAAATTTCAATGTTTCCTTCTCTGTAATGTCATTTGAATGTATGGCCTTCTAAATATTTCAATAAGAGTAAATGTTCTAGAATTCATCCTTGTTTTGATTCTATCTTTCGTAGATTTCAAATAGTTTCACTCCTATATTATAAATCTACTTTAGGATTCATTTTGTATACCCTATTGTATTGGATTGTTCTCCTATTTTCTTCCTCCACCTGTAGCAATGAACACTGTCTAAAATGTGTTATCTACCTTGCATTTGTCAATATTGATCAAACAACTAGTAGCTTGGCAAGTTTCCATAAACCCTAGTTTGTTAACTCCATTTCCCAATGGACTGTACAACTCATGCCTAACCAAACCCTACATCAAATCAACATAATTGAAGATCTAGCCACTGTGTAGAAATGCATTCAATTAGTAAACCTAGTGATTAAGTTGTCAGAGAGAGCCCTCTCTAGATTGAAGGGGCTAGCCTTCAATCTGTAAGTTGGTTTGAATTATTACCTTAGTAATTTCTCTCCTACATCCAAGAGGATATTTCTAACTTCTAACAAGATCCAAAGTGGCTATAGGGAGTTCTCGAGTGTAAATACTTTTACTAGAATGTACATGAAGCAAGTGCCACTAAAGGTCTAGGGGGCATTGTGTGAGTTTGAAGAATACATTTTTTATGGATAGGAATTTCTTGCTGAACTCTAAGGTGATTACAGACATGAGAAACTAGTACCTAACACGAGTCACATTTGAGGCAAGAAAAAACAATATTCTCTAACCATCTATCTATTCTAGAGAATGAAAGTGTCATTGGGTCAAGTTCTCATGCACTTGAACAATGCTAAGGGAGACATTATGTTACTGTTATATGATGTGGTGCTTCAAAAGAAGAAAATGAATGTGCACTGCAAGTGAATTGAATCCATTATTTCTCTTGGTGAGGGTCTATGTGATTGGATCCATGTGGAATTCAATCGCATTGAGGTGGATGTATCCAGTTCCTCCTAATATTTATCATGATTTTTGGTTATTTTTTGGCTAGCTTTTTTATGTTCTTCAAATCGTTCTATGGCTGGTCTGTAACTTTTAATTTTTGTTCTCTCAGCTATTAATTATCGTAATAAGGCCTTATATTACTCGATAAGTTTAGGAATTTCTCTATTTTCTAAGACAAATTCTTAGGATATTGACTTTTTTTGGAATGATAATATGTTGTTTTCTGAGTGGTCTATTTTTGTAATTAGAAAGCAACTAAAAATTTTCTTTTGGATGATATAATCATTGATAGTTAATAAAAAATTAGTTTAAAAAATAAACATAAAATTATCTTCAATTTAATAAATAAATCCAAAACATTCAATATTTGTGCACTTAATTTTTTAATTCCTGATAACCCATGAGGTGTGGACTAGTAAGTTTGAGTGGGGTTCAATCCAAGCCTTAGGTTCAAACCTCATGGGAATGGGTTGAAGATGGAAGCCACTTATGGAAGAATTGTATAACATATAACTTGGTTCAACATTATAAAATTTCAGCTATTGATGTAAATATATTACTTTACATATGCTCTAAAACTTCTGCTTCTAGGGCTTCTAGCTCAACCATCAATATCTTGTGATGAGCTATGGTATTACAACAAGAAGGTTGCAACTCCTACATCTATCATATTTAACTTATCAATCTGATATTCATACAAACTTAAGAGGTGACAATGATGTATCCACAGTAAGCATAGTTCTTCCTAAGATTTTATGAGGTGGTGAATCAAACCGAAGTGTTCAGAGACCATTCTTTGCAAACCAAAGTAAATGGAATGAAATCAACCCTAAACTGTTCCATCCAAAGAAAATCTTATTCTAGTTACAAGCTTCAATAAATGCTTCACGAAATAACAATGTAAAGTATTCCTATGGTATTGAATTAATGATTAAAACAAATAACCCCAATTTCATAAAGAAATTGCAGTTATGAAAAGAAGAGTCCTAAGAGGTCTTTGATCTTCCTCAAGTGTATTCCACATACCTAGAAGACGTTGATCTAGGAGGATCCTAAAAGGCCAAATTTGAAGTCATAAAAGCTCAACAAAACTTATATCAAATCAAAGAGATCCTCCTTTTTAATCCAACGGTGTAAATGACACCTCAATTGGACATCGTATGAAAACGTGGTAGTGGACATTACTAGTATGGATGTTGATGTTAGTAGTATCGATGATGACATCACAATATGGTAAAAAAATACAAGGAAATTAGAGGACAACACGGGGAAAATGACACTAGCCATATAGACAATGATGTTAATAGTACAATGAACAATACAAACCAATTAGGTTGTGACACGTGGAAGTACAGATAGCCCCATCAGCATTCACGTCAGTGGTACAAACCAATCAGGTGGTTACATGTGGTGATGATTGGGCTTGAATAGGTGAGAGATGGATCATTGAGTTGGGCCATGTGGCCTAATAAAAACATGCCATGCGGCACCTAATTGGCAACTGAGCCCATTAACTAACTAATTGACAATTTCGTAAGTTAATGGTCATCGACAGTGACCGATTTATCACTTAATTTTTTTGGTGACCCTTAATAGTCATTAGGGAACCGACGGGTGGGTGGCCAAATTGTTTTGTTTTTTAATATAAAACACACACACACACACACATGTATGGTTAGGGTCTACCATTTGAACCCACGACCCCTAGGATTCCAAGGACACAAATTTGGGATTCCAACCAAAACTCCGCACAATGTCCATTAGTTATAATGTCACCCCACAAATATTTAATCCATACCATCCACCAATGGATGGGGGGAGTAGACACACAAGTGAGTGCGAGAGGGTTGAACTAGCAAAACCAGGAAACATATGAGGAATGGTGAGCATGAATTTTGAGGATATTCTGTATAATATTTTGTGAGGAATATTACAAGGAATATTTAGATTCCTTAGATCCCTAGAGGTCACAGTGAAAAAATTTAGATGAATTTATAGTCAAATTTCACAATTATTCACTGGGAATTCAACTGTGTAGTTTGTTTCTTCATCTAAGCAACCAATTGTTTTGCTCGTCTCCAGAAGATAATCTTTTGAGGAATCTAAAAAATTCCCAGGGAGTTGATATTTGACTGTGATAGAAAGGAGTCATTTTTATACTCAGATTTCATAATTTTTCACCAAAACTCTAATGGTGCAGACGCTTTTCTGATCTGAGTCGCCCATTTTCAGGCCATCCACAGATATGGAGGAATAAGATGTATTTTTTCCATGTATTCATTTGATTTTGTTGCGAATTAATGAAGATGCTTCCCCACTTTGAGCAGGCCCTAGAGACGTAGTCCACATTGGATGAACTTCGTTATCAAGTTTTATGTGTTCCTTTTCTTTATGTTTTCCTTTGGTTTTCCTATTCTTTAAAGTGTATGCCCATGTGTTTTTCACGTTTTTTTACATGAAATTTAGATTACATCAATGAATTAAAAGATCTTAAATCAAGTTTGGTATCAGAGCGGGTCTTCAATTGATGCGAATTATGAGTGTGTATGATAACCAGGGAAAAACTCAAATAGGAAGGAGGTAAAATTAAGTCCTTTGATCCGGAAGTAGGGAATACAACATGAAGAATGAAAATGGTAGATGATGATGTTCATATCAAGAATGAGAAAGATTTCACAAATCGTTTTACACCATGGCCAACAAAGTTGATATATTGTTTGTAGAATATGAGAGGAAAATGGTCAAAAAGGAAAAGGAAAAGGAAGAGAAAGTAGAACATCGCGCCTTCGTAAATGGATAAAATGGAGGAGAACCTCCTAAAACTCCATCTCCTTATTCTAGTGAAAGCTCATCTTCTTCATCTTCTCATCATTACAATAGTAGAAAAGCTCATAAAAATCCCTTTTTTTAAAGTTGGATGTAAATGTTGATTTTCATGTGTTTAATAGAGAGTCCAATGTAGAATAGTTGAATAACTAGATCAGACAGATTGAAGTGTAATTTCGGATTCAACAGATTGAAGAAGATGAGGCCAAGGTCTAGTTAGCATCTCTTCGACTACGAGGCACCGATCCCAATGATGGGAGAGAAAACTTCAAAGAGGTAGTAAGCATGTGGGTAAACTCCTTTCTTCCTGGCTTGAATTTGTTTCTAATTTAAAATTACAATTTTATCGATTAGCATCTCGACAGATTTCCATGATAGAATGGAAACATTTAAAACAATTCAAAGGTCAAGATGTTCAAAGCCTCACAGAAGAATTTAGAAAACAACCTTTAACATTAGGCATTCCTTTAGATTCACCAGATACTTTGATGAAGTATATTGTTTCCTTACATGATTATCTTTGGCATTGTTTGTTGTTATTTGAACCCACTACTCTTGACTTGGCTAGTGTGACATGCATTCACCTTGAAAGCATAGGAAAGTATGAAGATGGAAACTATACAAAGAAGGAAACGAAAACAAAGAAAAAGGAAGAAAAGAACTCTTGTACTCATGTTGAGAAGGAACAACATGATGAGGAGCATTGTTGTAAATTCCATCTAGAATTAAAGTCAAAGAGGAATGAAAGAAAAGAGAAGCAAAAGATGGTAGCCACCATACAACAAGACTAGGAATTTGATTCAAATGATGAGGTGAAGGTCACAACTATTGGGTTTTCATGTGTTGGACCAATTGAATGGGATCTAATTCAGGAGATGAGATGAATATCACAACCTTGGGATTGTAGGTGATGGACCTATTTACTTGGGTTCTGATTTAGGTGATTAGACAAATATTGCAACAAATGTTGTGTCAAAGATAAGAAGAGTACCGAAGACTGCATGGCTCTAAGAACTTGAGGATATTAACCAAACCATTCAAGCGGAGAATGATGAATTAAGGAGGCTTCTACAAGAAGTAGAGGATGAGAAACATAATTTGCATTATTAGTTATAAGCCACAAAAGAGGCCCTGAAACAATTTAAACCTTACAAGCCATCATCATCCCCTTCAGATTTGACACCTGAGGTAAAAAATTATTATTTCATTTTCATGTTCTCTTTATGATGAAGATTTCACTACTCTTGAGAAACACACTACAAGAATTAGCTCAAGATTGATGAAGAAAATGGGGTATCAAGGGAAAGTCCTTAGCATTAATGGCCAGGGCATTGTGAATCCCATAAAAGTGGAAGAATTACCTCGTTATGGAGGACTTGGTTAAGTTATAAATGAGGTTAGGGAATGTTCCAAGACAAAAAGTGATCAATCAAAGAAGAATGTCGAGAGATCATCACCACATTCACGTGATAGTGAGGATTCCATAGGAAAATCCAAAGAAATTTCTCCTCATCATAGACGCACCTGAGAAAAATGTTCAAAGAAGGTCAATAAATTCTAGAGGAGAAAGAACCATTGTAGTCATTACAACAAGAATGGACATAAGAAAGCTACATGTTGTGAACTCCATGGTCAAGAAGCACCTATGAAGGAACCAACTAGTGAAGTTGTTCAAGAGAATGAACTATAGGAAGAAGAGTGATTCACCTTTTTGGGTGAGAGATGGTGGCATCAACAAATTTTATGACCATGGCCACATTTGTAAATCATATGTTGCAAAAAATGTTTGTAAAAGTGATGAAGTGTTTTCCTTCACTTAGGAAAGAAGCATAGTGATATTTTTGGCATTTTAGTTGATAGCATGGGTTTTGGTTTCTGATGTAAAGTTGACCATGAGTATGTTATAAACTATTGGAAAGTATAGGGTTGCTTGGGTCATGATTGGTATTGTAACTAAACATGTATTAGCAGTCATAATTTTTCATATGATATAGGTGGCAGTTTCATCATTTCAAGTTCTGATGTACAAAGGTGAAGGAAAGGGAAGGTGGCATCTTAGGGCATATATTATGCAAACCACAATTGCAGATAATTTTATGCTTTTGGAGAAGCCAAAGCTCCTTAATGGGGAGGAATGATCTAGGAAGATCCTAAAAGGCCAAATTTTGAAATCCTTAAAACATAGTGAAACCTATCTCAAATCGAGGAGCTTGTCGTTTAAAATCCAATGATGTAAATGACACCTCAATTTGACATCATATGTGAATGTTATTCCCCGCTGATGTTTTTGGAAAACATCTAAAAAATTTGTAGGGAGGACCCAAAGACTACCACACGGTAGTTGACATCAGAAGTACAGATGCCCATGTCAATCATATGGATGATTATGTGGCAATATTTTCATAAAATAAGGTCCAATCAGAGGACAACATGTGGTAGATGTTGTCAGTCGTAAGCAAGATTCCATAAGAAATACAGTTAGCAGTATGAACCAATCAGGTTGTGACACATGGTAGTATGGGAAACCTCATTAGTAGTCCCTTCTGCATTGACGTAATTAGTACGAAACAATAAGGAGGTGACACATGGCATTGGTTGGGCTTGAGTAGGCTAGATATGGATCAATGAGGTGGGGCCATTGTCCAATCAAAACACGTCATGTGGCACCTAGTTGGTAGTCGAGTTGGTCAACTAACCAAGCGACAATTTCATCGATCAGTGGTCACTAGAAGCAACCAATTTTCTACTTAATTAATTTTTTCAATGACCCTTAACAGTGGTCAGTGGACTAGCGGGTGGGTTCCTAGTTTGTTATGTTATTTAATATAATACATATATATATATATATGTGTGTGTGTGTGTGTGTGTGTGTGTGTGTGTGTGTGTGTATATATATATATATGCATATACATATATATGTATATACATATATATATATATATCTATACATATACATATATGTATGTATATATATATCTCTCTCTCTTCTTCTCTATTTATATATATATATATATAATAGATATATATCTATGTGTATATATATATATTCTCTCTCTCTCTCTCTCTCTCTCTCTCTATATATATACTATATATATATATATATATATATATTATATATGGTTGGGATCTGTAGTTTGAACTTGCGATCCTCAGGGTACTAAGGCCCCAAATTTGGACTGCTGACCAATACGCCACATTGTGGCCATTGGTTATATCGTCACCCCACAAATATTTAATCAATACAATGTGGTAGGTGAGAGAGGGAGGAGACATGCAACTGAATACGATAGGGTCGAACCAATGAAACTAGGAGTCGTACGACCTGCAACGAGCATGAATTTTGAGGGAATCTATAGTGAATATTTTGTAAGAATATTCCTTGGAATATTCTATGAGGAATCTTGTGTTGGGCACCAAATTGGCCTATCTTTTCCCTGCATTTCCACTCCTCTTTTCATCCTTTTTGCATTCATTCGTATATATTTATTGTGTAACATTATGAGGTAATTCCCCTTTATCATCTCTTGGGATATTAATTAATGAAGTAGAGTCATGAAGGTTTCTACCTACAAAAACCACTAAAACTTGTGATGGCCACAGATTATGGAGCACAGGTGTTGACCACGTATCATATCGTAGTAGTTCCACGATTCACAACATATGATCGATCACGATGAAGCAACATAACTGATTGTAGCTGCTCAACCCATTTTTGACCATTCCTATTCTTGCTCTCTCGGCACTAGTGCTGCGATACAACTGATGTATATCTTTGGGCATATAGTTGACAGGTTTTTGGGCAGAATTATTCTCCTTTGTATTGTATAAAAGATGGGTCATTCCTGTATCAAAGGGGGACCCCGGTATGGTATTGTAACAACATTATTCAGATTAATAAGATATAAATGCTTTTGCTGATCTATCGCTCGTTGTGAGTAATGCAGTCCTGATCAGAGAGCTGGGCCCACTCTTCTCATCAGGTGCTACATGTTTCCTTGTGTTTTGTGTATTTTCTATTGCTATGTTTATTTCTTGTTGTTGTTACAGATCTCTTAGATAATTGTGAATACCTCTTTACATTCTGCAGTTGAGTTTTACTTCTGTTTCAACAATGTTTTGATTGCCAATCACGAACCCTTGGTTGAGGGCAGATCATAACCTTGCCCCTGCATATACCTTGCATGTTGCCTTGAAAGGAATACACACCCAGATTGATACATTAATGTAGGAAAATTGGTGGACAATTTGTTCATACCTAGACACCAACATTTTGGCGCCATTGGTGGGGAGGCTAACGAGGTGCAAGACATGATTTGTGTTAACTAGAGGGTCAACCTCTTGTCTTGGGGAGAGAACGAGCTTTCTCACTCTGCTCCAGGTCATGAGCATAGGTATTCCATTTATTTTAAGCTTTCATTGTTTTTTTTTTTGTTTTAGTAAGTCCGATCTCTTGCCCTAGGGAGGGAGCAGTCATTTGAAACCCTACTCCAAGCTCTAAGCTTAGATTTTTCCCTAGCATTTTTGTTTTGATTTTGAGAAATCCAATCTCTCACCCTGGGGGGTAAGGGTCCTCTGACACCCTACTTCAGGTCTTGAAGTATTAAGGTTTTCTCGTGTGTGTATTATTTCTTCATTGGGGTCTTGTTCCGGGGAGGGAGGAGCCTTTTGACGTCCTACTTCAGATCATGAACCCTAGGTTCCTATGTCCTTTCCTTTTCTTTTTTTTCTTTCGTCAACTATGCTCTCTTCAACCCGATCTCTTGTCCTGGGGAGGGAATGGTCTTTTGACACCCTACTCCAGGCCTTGAGCAGTGTGGTTTGATTTCTATCGCCACACCAAATTTTATGAACAGAGAGCCAAATAAAAGGGGCAAAGGGAGATCCCTAAAGAAGGCAAGACAAGATTTGGGATGGAACACCTACATCCAGAAAATCATTGCAAAAGTTGAGTTGGAGGCATCTTCCCCTGCCGCCATGAGGCCAAGTGCACGAACAAAACTGGAGGGACAATCTGTAGATCAATCAGTGTTGCTCATAGCACCCCCTGTCGGTTCAATACAACAGACCCTTCCAACAGCTGGAGAGACAAGCAATAGTACATCTGCTAAATGAATCTCGTTGCTTACAAGAGAAGATGTTACAAGTAAAGCATCCAAGGGAATTTTCTATCGCAGTAGGGAAGAAGAAATTGCAAAGAGGAGATCCGAATGGTTCAGCCACGATGATAGGGAGGAAGAGATTGTTGAAACATTTCTATCGCCAAAGTATAGAGGAAGCGCTATCAAGGCAAATCGAACCCCTGTGATAAAAGACCTTCCTACGGAGCCAACTGAAATCCCTAGTGAGTATTGGCGGATATTCATGGCACCTACAACCTCTACTATTGAATTCCCAATTGGGGATTTGGGGACTGGTGCACCAACAAATCCCATCCCTCTAATAGCTTTACGTAGTTTCCATGGGCTTACTTCAGAAGACCCTAACATATTTTTTGTTTGAATTTGACATTGTGTGTCGAGGGTATGATTACATAACGGATGCTGAGAAATTGAAAATCTTCCCTGCTATGCTAAAAGGGACAGCCCTACGGTGGTTTATGGGTCTTGGGGAAAGGTCTATCACCATATGGGAAGCAATGAGAACTACATTCTTGGAGAAATACCAAGACTACTATAAATCATGGGATATTAAAGAAGAGATTTTTAAATTTATACAGAAAGAGGTCAAAAATATGGAAGACTGTGCGGAACGCTTTAAATACACATTGCAGAGGTCAGGTCACTTTGACATGGATAAAGACATTTTAAATTATCCTTCTCTGAGCCTTGCGAGAAGACTCTTTGGAATTGTTGAATATACTCGAAAAGGGGGATATATCAAAGGAGGACTTAGATACCATCTGCGAGTTGTGTATTCAGTGCTCAATAGGAGTTGCAAGAAATAAACAAGGGATTCGATCAACAAAGGTACCTGGCGGAGGTGTTACAAAAGTAAAAATTGGGAACCTGCTGGACAGCTTGAGGACTGATATCCTGAGTACCTTGTCTGAACAGATAGACACACTGCAGGTAAAACAGAAACATCTAGAATTGGAAAGAACTATGGCCATATTTTGCCCCACATGCGGAAAGAAACACCCACAGAGGGAATGCCCATTGAACTCTGTAGAGGAGTGTGCAATTTGTGAATTGAAGCATGCGACAAGTTCATGCCCATCTTTGCTAGGGATAAAAGTGGGTTTTCAAGGGATGGGAGAAGATATGGAGTAGTTGTACTTTTGGGACCTAAAAACCCATGCCAACCTCGGCTGTCAATGGGAAATCAAGGTATGTTTCCAGATCCATCTCAATATTTTAGTAATTTCAATATGGGTCCCCAGACTATGCCTTATCCGCCTATATGGCCCCAATACCAGTTTCCACCTTTGTAGTAGTGGGCTCCTCAAGCTAGTTCAAGCTCCTCGTGGGCTCCGAACTAGTGGGGACCTTCCCCTCTTGGTTAGTTTTCCCAGCCAATGCCACGACAACAACTTCAGTTGCCCTCTAATGTGCCCCCTAGTAATCAGCCTATTCGTCCTCAACTCCCTATCCAACCCAATCCAAATCCTAACAATAAAGGGGCTCTGAAAGCTGACACCCTCAACCTGCCTTCATACAACATCTCCATCGCAAAATTCTATGAGAAGCATTTATGATCTGGGCGGCCCGTAGGTGCTCAGCCCTCACCAATTATCATTGAGCAGATTGACAGTGAGGATAAGGAACCAGAAATGGTCAGAGAGGAATCAAACTGAGTTAACAAAAATCATACACCTCCTCAACTGTTAGCTACTCAGAAAATCCAAGATGAACTGCCCTATCCAGAAAGGTTGGTTGTGATTAAACCAACCCCTCAAACTGAGTTTGACTTGTTAGGGGAGCAAAATAATTTATTTGTCAAGATTCCCCTGCTACAAGCCATGAAGGATGTACCTATATATGCAAGGACTCTTAGGGAATATTGTGCTAAGAAGCCTAAAAAGAACTGAAGAGATCTGCTCAACATTCACATAATGGGGAAACTATCAGATTTCATGATGGGAAGGTCCATGCCTGTAAAGTATGGGGATCCCGAGAACCCAATTTTTACCGTGCACATTAATGGGGTAGAAATTCCAAATGTACTGAAAGATTTGGGCACTGCCATAAATGTCATCACTGCTGAAACCATGCATGCATTAGGACTTCGTAACTTGAAACATACACCTACAGTGTTAGAACTGGAAGATCGATCTACAGTAAAACCAGTAGGGAAATTAGAAGATATCACAATTTCAATGGATTCATGGCACTACCCTGTGGACTTCCTAGTACTCCAAACGAAATCTCCTGCTAGAGGCCATCCCTTGATTTTGGGAAGACCGTGGTTGGAAACCACAGATGCTTATATTGGGTGTCGGTCTGGGCATATGATCATCTCAAATGGACAAAACACTAAGAATCTAGTGTTATATCCTCCCACAGAACCTAACCCATCAGCAAAATCAGCAGGCCACAAGAAATATGTACACAAGAAAGAGTTTGAATCAGAAAATGAGGAGTTAAGACCAGTTCTCACTATTGGGTAGGCCCTCCAGTTGAAAGATGAAAAAAAAAATAGAAGATGACGCAATTACTACCTTTATCAGTGATCCTTGTTCTGTTTTAGATTTGAATCAACAAATCTCGGAGTCCGTCTTGAGCTGTGAGACTCAAGAAAGTATTGGAGAAGCAGATGGATTCAAGGAGCTACCTATAGCTACACCCCATAATAGTGTTTCCACAGAGATAGAACTAGGAAAAACCCTGAATATCAATCCAGAGCTGTCAAATTCCCAGAAAAAACAACTCCTGCATGTTCTTCGGAAACACAAAGAAGCCTTCACCTGGGACTACTCAGATATGAAGGGAATTCCTGCTAATCTGTGCACTCATCACATATACATTAAGGAGGATCGTCGTCCTGTAAGGCAGCCCCAGAGAAGAATGAACCCTGCCTTGAAAAACATTGTGAAGGAAGAACTCCAGAATCTGTTGGACATGGGATTTATCTACCACATTCAGATAGTAAATGGGTTTCCCCATTGGTAATGATCCCTACGAGAAATGGTAAATGGTGAATATGCATGGACTACAAAGAATTAAATAAGGCAACTTAGAAAGACCATTTTCTGTTACCATTCATTGACCAAGCCTTGGATACATTAGTGGGGAAGAAGATTTTTTCCTTCATAGACAGATTTAGTGGGTACAACCAGATCCAAATACCTTCTGAAGATCAAGATAAGACCACATTTACATGCCCCTAGGGAACATTTGCGTACAAAGTCCTCCCATTTGGTCTCTGTAATGCACCTGCAACATTTCAGAGGGCGTTTTTGGGGATTTTCTATGATTTGATGGATGATAGTGTTGAAATCTACATGGACAATTTCATGGCATATGGAGATTCATTCGAAGAAGCATTGGGGAATCTAGAAAAGGTTCATGAAAGATGAAAGCAGGTGCATGTATCCTTAAGCACGGAAAAATGCCATATGATGATGAATGAAGGAATAGTCCTGTGACACTTTCTTTCGGCTGCAGGAATCCGGATGGATCTAGCCAAGATAAAGGTAATACAACATTTTCCAATACCCAGAACACCCACTTAGGTACGTAGATTTATCGGTTGTGCTGGTTATTACAGACACTTTATAGAAAATTTTGCTAAAACAACACATCCGCTTTTTCAATTACTGACAAAATATGCAGACTTTGTGTGGACAAATGACTGTGATGCAGCATTTGTGAAGATCAAGGAACTGGCTATAGTGCTCTGATCCTTAGAGGACCAGAATGGCCATTACCATTCCATATTCATGTTGATGCTTCCCAAATAGCAGTTGGAGTAGTTTTGGGGCAGCAAGTGGATAAGGTACCATATGCAGTTTACTATGTAGCAAGAAATTGGCCTTTACCGAGTTAAACTACATAGTGACTGAAAAAGAATTCCTCACTGTCATCTACACCATCAACAAGTTCCGACACTATATCATTGGTTACACTACCTTTGTACACACGGATCATGCAGCCATCAAGTATCTGATGAATAAACCCGTTACTCCTGATCGCATTACAATATGAATTTTGCTACTTCAATAATTTGATATTACCATAGTAGATAAACCAGGAAAGGACAACGTGGTTGCAGATTTTATATCTATATTAGAAAACAATACCAAAGGTACACCTATTGAAGATAGCTTTCCAGATGAATATCTTTTTGCAATTTCCACTAACACTCCACGGTATGTAGATATTGCTAACTATCTTGCTATAGGAAAGGTACCTCGTCATTTGTCATACAAGGACAAATGGCAAATTATTCATCATATTACCTTATATTCATGGATGGCAGGATACCTTTTTCATACGGGGGCGGATCAACAGATTTGGCATTGTGTATTAGAGGATGATATCTATGAGATATTGAAAGCCGCCCATAGTGGGCCTTGTGGAGGAAATTTTGTAGATAAAAGAACAGGCCACAAGGTGCTGCAAATGGGATACTAATGGCCTTCTATCTTTCAAGATGCTAGAGATTATGTCCGAAGATGTGACAACTGTCAACGTATGAGACAACCTGGGAAATTAGATGAAATGCCATTATAGCCCCAGATAGTCCTGAAACATTTTGAGAAATGGGCCATCGATTTTGTTGGACCCATAAACCCACCTTCCCATTAGAAGGTTCTGTTGGACACCTAATCCTCAATGGGTTAGTGTGGAAGCCGAATGGATAAAAGGAGTCCAAGAGACCTTGGGATGTGAAACCCAATGGTCACATGTTGTACTATAAATGTAAATCATTTGTTAATAAAAAGTGTACTCTCCTGATTATCTTTCATATTGTTCTTGCTCCCATGTGTGTTTGACATGGTATCAGAGTAGGCGTATTCCTGCCCTGCATAATTAATTTGAGCCATTTGTTTTATGGCCTCTCTGTGTAGTTTATTTCTACCATAAACTTCATGAATATTTTCTCATGAATATTTATTCAGCTAAATTTTTAGCTGCTGGTCTCTGCTCTTGCATATATAATTAGCTGCTTCTGGTACTACATGCGCTACCTCCTGAGAATTTTCTACCTGAAATCCACTGCTTGCTGACTGACATCTCTGACCCCCTGCCTGCCATATTCCTTTTATACAGACCTGCGTTCTATCTACTATACCTGTGCTCTCATTCTCTTCCATATTCCTTACCTGCGCTCTCAGAAAAGGAATGATATGCGTTGTTATGTTAATGGATCTGATATGGAGGATTTTACTTAAGTTTCCATGATTAGCTGTGGCTGAGGAAAATTTGTCTAAAACTTGCATTGTGGTATCAGAGCGCACCAGCACTACCTCTGCCTGACTGATTCATAAACAAAAAAGAAAAGGAGTGTTATTGCATCTGCGCCTCCATTGCATGAATTGCATTCACCTGATTACTCTGTCTTGTCTAACTGTTCAGTTCACTGACTGATTCATAAACGTCTCTGACATGGTAACTGTGCCTAACATGGTATCATTTCATACTATGACTGCGGATCCCTAGCATCTCCTGCTCGCTGTAGGTTCCTTCTAGCAGAACCAAGGACTCCCACCTCACTTTCATGTGGAAGTATGTCCACAGGCTATTGTTGATGGTCTCATGTTGTCTCTATCTACAGAATGCATGCACTATGATGTTATATCAAATACCTTCGTATAACTTGTGACTGCCATTTTTATAAGCTGTGGGCCCTTCCTCAACTTGGTGCTCCATCTGTTGAGCGCTACATATCTTCATCCTTAGTAAACCCGACGTGAACATAGGATCGAACTGCGGAGTTGTGGACACTTCTCTGGTGAAGCAGAAGCATGGTGCTAGCTGTGGGGTAGCGGAAGCACTCTCTGGCGAATCGAGACCCGTTCTATTCCAAAGTTTGGTATCACATTCCAAATTGATTCTTCTCCTTTTTCCTTGCTCGAGGTCTGAATAATACAGTAATATTAAAATTGTTTGAATACTCCATGATTAGATTGAAAATTGTGGCTGTGTGTTGAACGTTTTGGAGTTTTGAACGTTGTTTAACACTGCTGTTGATATGACCTGTGGGTTTTGGCTCCATGAACACTAATTTTGAGACACGAGGAACGCTACCTGAAGCGGAATTCTATTCACATTTTATGAATAGCATTTGATACTCTTAAAGCATTCTGTTTGGTGAAGATCTTTAGTGCAGCGGAACATTGTTCATGCCCTCCAATGATCAATAGTATATCAATTGCATTTGGATGACTTTAATACACTTTGTATATAGTGTTTGTTGTGGTTGCTGGAAATATATACCACGAATTCCTCCAATGAAGCTTTTTGTTTTGGTGCTGGGTTTGTTTTTGTGTTGATTTTAAATTTTGGATTCGGATTTGGATTCACCCCACCTGGTGTAGAATTTGTAGTCTTCAAAAAATGCGTTGAAGCTCTGATAACCACTTCTAAAATTCTGCGTGGAGGTCGCTGAATAGATTTGAAGGGCTGCTCTATTTTGAAATCCCTGCATTGAAGGGAATATATGCTATCTCAGAAGTCGAATGAGTGTGGTTTGATGATGATACAAGGACTGTGGTGAAGAGGGAATCTATTCTTCCATTTCCTGGGCAGCGTACATCATAAACAAATGTTGAGGTGCCATTTTGGGGACCGATAATTGCATATCTACTAATTTGTGTTGGCTGACATTTAATTATCAGGTTCTAACTTCCAATTTGCTCTTTATTTAGTTCATGTTTTGAATGAGAAAAGTCCATTATGTAGTAGCTATCACTTAATGGCCATTGGATTTAATTTCGGAATTTGCTATTGGAAAATATAAGTTTATTTGGAGACTGAAAACACCATGGAAGGAAGCGCCAGTCTAGCTGTGTCCACGATTGTGTAGAGGCTTTGCAGTCACAGTGGTATTACACCACTGAAAATCCATCCCTTCACATGTGCACCTGGGGTTCAAGTCATATAATTATCAGTTGGACATACTTATTGTTGGGTCAAGTTTTTTTCCTATGAGCAGAAAGGAATCGGGCTGCCTCCATCTGATGACTGAGGGAAGTAACATTCGCTGAGACAAATTTCTGTTAGTAGAAATCGAGTTCTGGGCTCAAGAGGTCATATTTCCTACTAATAGCTGAGGCCATTGGTCATTTCTAATTGTTGGGCTTGCATTTCCTCCACAGAAAGCCGCATTCTAGTTTCTGCCCCTTTATCAACATTATATCTCTGTGAAGGTGTTGAAGCCCCGAAAATCGGGTCGACAACAAGGGGGATACCCACTCGGTCCGGACCTTGGTTGGCAACTCCTTATCCGTTTGTTATAGCGGGTCCGACTGGGGATAACGGGATCAGTTTCCCGATCTGAGGGTTTGTGTGCGTGTAGAGTTGAATAATGTTGATCTAAGAGTACTTCAAAGCTAATTTAATTCAAATTCTTAAACTAACTCTATGCTATTGTAATCTAATGAGAAACAACACATCTAATCTACGCTAACCCGAGATGTATATATTCTATTATGCGATCTAAAGAGATTTCAAACAATAACTGGTAATAAAGATCATTCAGCTATCATAAGAATAGAAATCAATTAAGATAAACCACTTTGCATAAGAAGTTAGGAAAAACAGTTGTGA
>APFE031165923.1:19481-30607 GCA_000404065.3 Pinus taeda | reverse complement strand
ATTAATTGTGGGTTAACCACTTACAAATATTAATATGGGCTTTATTGACTCTTGACTATGACGTGATCCCATGACATAAATAAGGGGGTTAGGGTGGGACCCTAACATGCAGCTACTATCTCTGCTACTCTAGCAACAAACAATCCAAAATATATTGGTTTTTTCCTTCCTTAGATAGTCAAAACTTCCCACTTGGAAATCTTATCAGAAAATTTAGGGGAAAAATAAAATATATGAAAAAGCATGCAATAATAAGCACATTTGTAGGTCTTTGGCCCTCAGAAAAGTCCCATCCCAATTGGATCCAAAATAACTAAACACACAAAGGGGATCTCAACCCAAAGTTGTGGTCCAAATGTTTCTTCACAACCATATTCAACAATATAGAGGATAAATATCACATATTCTAGGTAGGGCCATATTTCATGAATTCATTCAGCTTTTTCATAAAACCATGGATTTATAGACTCCACATCAACAAAGAATACTTTTATGTGACCTCAGTCTAGATCCATCTTTATTCTCTCCCTTAAGAGTTTTGGGACCCTGAAATCTTAGAAAGCATTGATAATTCCATAGGGCATTTTGTTATGATCTCGGATAACACAAAGCAAGGTCAATACGCTTCCTATGCCCACATTTATGCTTATATAGACATATCCAAGCCCTTCCTATCAAGCATTTAGCTAAGAAATGAAGATGAAATATGGGAACAACCAATATATTATGAAAAAATTCCCTTTAGATGCAAAAAATTCCACTAATACGACCACTTATTCTGAGAATTCCTGACAAACCATGTCTAACAAAATGCACAAGTAAATCTACCCTTAGATCAAGGTGGGTTTACCAAGGTCACCAATAAAGGGAAGATAACCAAAAACGGAACAAAGAATCCAACCTCTGACAATGTGGCGAGCCATTACGGGTACACATTCCTCTAGCAGTTGGAAGAAAATGAGACATCTACTAAAGGAGAAAAGCCAAAAATAGAAGATATTTGGAAAACCAATTAGAAACCACCCCATCCAACAAAATATTCACATGTAGATCTGGCTGACAAAGATTACCAAGAAGATCTATAAATGGAGGATAACACCCAAAATTTCTCTAAGGTAGAATATTTCAAGGAAATGGACCTTCAAGATATTGATCTATAATCTCTTTTAGAGGAATGGAGAAACACATTCACCCAACAACCATTCCCAATGAGTAAGTTCAAATCATCATGAAAGTATACATCCAAAAGAAAGATCTAATTATCCATCAAGCTCTCAAACTAGGTAATAACCCTAACCACAACTCTCCTTTTTACTCTCATGGAATCAAAATAATTTCTCCCAAAAATAATTTTAGTGTTCACAAAGAACCAAAGAAAAAATGGCAGAAAAGTGATCGTTAATTACTACTAGACCTAGGGGATTACTTAGTGAGTACCAATACAGTGTCACCAATTGATTCCATATTTCAATCCTCCTCTCAACATCATCAATGAAGCTCAACTCATGTAATGTTATGGTTCTTAATGTGAAATCCAAGAAAATACTGCTAAACAACAAAATCCACTAAGAACATCTTGAAATCATGATGATTTACGAAAAAATGCTCTTCTAAGAGAAATTATGATTATCTACCCCAAGGAGCATCAGGAGGCATTGCTATCGCATGAAATACTTCCTTAATCACTCTTCAAGATTCATTTTATTTTCTAAGAATCCTAAATACTAACTTTCATCCCATTGGTTTATCCAGTTTGAGATTCTTAACTGGTGTTTATGGCGGTAGTATTCATGCTAACAAAAAATTCTTCCTTCAAAACCTCCGAAGAGCCTCAAGCTTATAAGAAAAGATTTTAGATTATAGATGGGGATTTTAACATGATAAAAAAGCTCAATGAAAAGAAAAGTGGGATTCATAGAATCAATGAAGAAATACCCTCTTTGTGGAATTTATCAATAACTCCAAACTTATAGACTTGAGAACACAAAACTTTTACAACTAGACCAATAAGCGAGGAGGCACATCTCAAGTAGCTTCAATAATTGATATATTCCTCATAGCAAAGTACATTTATATTTCAAGAACCAATGTTGAGGCTTATATTCTCCCTTTCCATGGTTTAGAACACTAGCCCATATAACTCTCTACGGAATGGATTGGTAGTAACAGGAATAGGCCCTTCAAATTTGAGGCTTTTTGGTTATAACATCCTGATTTTCTCTCTACTGTAGAAAAATGGTGGAAAGAATCAAATCATTTTCTTGGGACCCTTATGCATCACTTCTAGCAATGGTTAAAATATATCAAAATGAAAATCAATAACTAGAATACTGAATATTTTGGTAACATCCACAAATAAAAACAAAATATGGCAACCATCCAATAAGAAATAATATCAAATGGTAGATCTAGGGAATTGGAACATCAAGAAGTAGTCAATCACCTCCATTTGGAGCAAAGGTTGAAGCAAGAGGAAATCCTTCGGAGATAAAAATGATGAGTACAATGGCTTAACAAGGGAGACAAAAACACTAAATTATTCCACATATCCATGATTAACAATAGGAAAAGTAAGACAATATCAAGCATCAAAGCACACAATCACCAAAACATGGAAATCCATGATGCAATAGCCTAGGAACTCATGAATAATTTTGAAGCCACACTCACAGAAATGATTCCAGACATAAGGCATACTATCAAGAGAATAATAGAGCACATTCCCAAAGTTGTAACAAGGGAACATAATGATCTTATTTTGAAGGAAATCACCATGAAGGAAGTGGAAGAAATGATTATGGAGATGCCTAAATGCATGTCCCCGTGTCCTTAGGGACTTACCATTGATTTCTAACAATCGTTGTGGAAAATTCTCGGGTATGATGTTTGACAAGTATTAAAAGACTCTTGGTGCTTCTCCTCTATCTTAACAACCCTTGATGCTACCTTTGTATCTCTTATTCCTAAAAAACCTGCATTAATTTTCCTTCATATTTCATGCTTATTGCCTTATGTATTTTTATCTATAAAATCATCTCCAATTTTTTCAAAAACTTCCTAAAACCCATTATCCCTGCAATTATCTCTTATGAGAAAATTGTTTATGTGCAAAGTAGACAAATTATGGATAGCATAATACTAGCCCATGAGCGCATTCACTCACGTAATTCTAATAAGTCAACAGGTATGCTCATCAAACTTGATATGTAAAAAAAAATTGAAAAAATGAGTTGGAATTTTTTTTCACATGCTCACTACTTTTGGGTTTGCATAAAGATGGATTCACTAGACTCTTTCCCTTATTTCAAAAATTTTCTTCTCTTTCCTAGTTAATGGGTCTCCCTCTTGCACTTTTTTCCTTTCAAGAGCTATTAGGTAGGGAGACACCATTTCCCCTTATATATTTGTCCTCATGGCTAAAGGGTTAGCTATAGTATATAAAATCAACCCTTTAGCTTGGCCAACTAAAATGTATTCTTCTTGCTTCCCATGATCTCCCTTCTTAGCACCAATCGTTTGTAGATCATAATATTCTCTTTGGAATCCCCACTATCAAAGAATCCACTACCCTTAACAACATCCTTCAGGACTTCTCTTATGCTTTAGGAACAACCACTAACATGTAAAAGTACCAAATATTCATTTTTAATACCCTACTAGTTATCTAAATTCACATATCTAATTTTCTTACTTTTCAAAGGAAATCTCTTCCATCCAAATGCCCAATAGCGCTTTTAACTAGAAATCCTCCCAGAAAAAAGGTATGGGAAAATATTCTTCTTAAATTTGAAGCCAGACATTCTTGTTGAACTTTTAGATCACTCAATCTAACTGGTTTCTTGATCTTACTCAAATATATCCTTCAAACCATCCCTACTTATCTTCTCTTAACAATGGAAGCCACCAAAGCCATTATAAACAAGTTCAAAAATATTCAACAAACTTCCTTTAGGGGGATGCCAAAAGAGACCAAAAATGGGCTCTAGCTACATGGGACAAAATCTATCATCCAAAAAAAGGAGGCCTTGGTCTCTGTAATTCAGATATACTCAACAAATCGTTAAGTTCCAAAACCTGGTGGAGATGGATTAATAAATTACAGGCTTTGTGGATAAAAATATGGGAATGTAAGTATGCCCCTAATACCTAAGAATCTCATATCATAAGAATGATAGGAAAAATTAGGGTTTCTTACATTTGGAATCTTGCTTGGAGAAGCAAGCATCTTGTCCAGAAGCATAGTTTTTGGGAAATCTAAAATGGGAACAATGCATTGTTTTGGGATGACTCGTGGCATCAGTGGCCAAAATTAGCTCAGAATGAACAAATCCACCCAACTAGGGACTCCCTCATCTCCAAGGGCTAGATATTATTTACACAGAACTAGGACACATCACCCTACAATTCAAAATTGTATAATTAGAAGTCATGCAAGGAATGGATTGACCTTCCTCCAAAATTGAAAGCACAATTATCAAGAAAGAATTAGAAAATATAAGAATTGTGGTTCAAGATGGAAACAATATTCTTCATTGGGGTTATTTTCCTTTGGGAAATTTTAACCTCTCTAAAGCTTCCAGCCTTCTGTTAAGAAACATCAATGAGGATGAACAAGGAAAATGGAATAAATATGGAATCTCAAACACTAGCACAAAATCAGTTTTTTTCTATGTTTCTATTATGGAAAAAAACAAATTGGCGTGGGACAAGCTTCAAAGTCATGGATTTTAGGGCCCCTCAATCTATCTTATTTGTTTCTCCAATGTTTAAAATGTCAATCATATTCTTAGCAATTGTACCTTCTCTACTTCTATCTTGGACCACCTTGCTATGCTTTTTTAGCATACTGACAAAATACAAAATAATTTCCTCTCCACTCTACAATTATTGCCATGACTCCCCTTTTACTAATATCATTGTCAATAAAGCTTCTAAACTCATCCCAAGGTTCATCCTATGAGAGATTTTGGAAGGAGTGTAACAGATCAACATTTAAGAATATTGATGCCTCCACACACTTTATTTGGAAATCTATCCTAAGTAAAATAAGGGAAAAACAAATTATTCTCTTCCTTGGTCCTTCAAATATTTGAAATGCAATCAACCTGATGAAAAAAAGAAGAAAATGTGTCATTCTAACCAAAATGGGTCCCTTCCCTTATTCCTTATGATAGACTCCCTCTATCTCTAATTTTTTCCCTTCCGACCCTTCCTTTTGTCCCCCCCCTAAAGGGCTTCGTCAAACTTAACATCAACAAGGCCTTGAAAAGAAATACAGGCTAAGTTAGTTATGGTGGATTGTTTCATAATGATAATGGGTAGATTCTACATGTTTATTTAGATGCCATAGCCCTCAACATTAATAATGTTGTTGAAATATGGGCACTAGAGAAAGATTCTCAATTTATACCCACAAATAATTTCACAAGCTCATTATTGAAGGAGATTCAAAGACCATTATCAACATCTTCAATAAAATCCATTGTGGATCATATCCTTCCAAATTCCATAAGAGTTGGAGGTTAGAAGCTCGAATAGCTAATAATACAAAACTCCTAGCAAATATCACAATTCCCCTCCTCTCTCATGTCTACACAGAAGGAAACACATTGGTTGAAAAGATAACAAATTTTGTTGTCATCATAATATCTATTTGCGAGATGCTCAAGTTAGAGGAGGTCTTAACACCTCAATACTTTGAACTTATGTTATTGATCTAGTTTCCCTTCAAGCATATTAGTAGCAGAAAAATTGTGTTCTATGTAATCCCCATTTGACATAATGCAAAGTGCCAAACTTAAAATAATAATAATAATAATAATAATAATAAGCATTATAGCTTCAAAATAATATGGTTATTTATCATTAAAACCATAAATTTAGATTATGTAATTCTAATATATTATTCATCCTAATTTCTATATTATAAATTTTTGTAAGTATTTATAAATTAAACTTTATTGATACTTGATTTAATCAACCATAACCCAATTGTATTTCAATAATTGTGTCAAGAGGCACTCTATAGACTAGTATGGGGAGATGTTTTTTATTTTTTTGGTAGGTAACTACCTAGGGGGGATTTGAATCAGTGACCTATCACAAAGAGTGCTTTAACAATGCACTCATTCACCGTCAATCCAAAGCTCAGTGGGATAGTATGGGGAGATGTTATAGTGATATAATTGTTTGTAAACATTTAACATAAATATAAAAAAAATAATTATTAATATAATTTCAGCCCTAACAAATTATAATTATGTATAAATATAACAACTTATTAATAAATCACACAAATTGATATGACATTTTCAATTCTGGGTTAAAAGGGGATTTTGGAGAATTAATCAAACCTCTTAATCAATGTACAATTATTAGTTTGTAATCTCTCCACCAACAAACCATCCATCTTGAAAAAAGGACAATTTTATTTAATCTCTTCAAAAACGTTTCCTTCACGATCACCCATATAAATATATAAAACACCCAAGGAAAATTTAACTTTGAATTTAGGGAGGATACCACAATAAGAAACTTTCTATACAATGAATATAAGCTCTTCATCCCAAGTTGGATTAACGATTCCTATTATTACATAAGTCTTTTTACTCCAAGAGGAAAACAAAAAAAAAGGAGTCGTAAGAAGTATCTTCTAGAAAAGAGAAATCCTTCAAGCATGCATATATTAATAGATCCAAATTAGAGTAATATATGTATCTAACTGGAAATTTTCATATGAAAGGTGGGACATTGGTGGAGAGCTTACATACATGTTTTCCCAACATAATGGTATCTCACCACATAACAAACAATAATCATATGGAAACATTATTTTTGAGTACTCTTTATATATTATTATTTTTTCCCAAACTATTAGTTTGTAATCTCTCCGCCAATGACCCACACATATTTAAAAAGTGGATCTTTGTAATCTCTTCAAAGACATTTCCTTCATAATCACCTGTATAAATGTATAAACTACATAAGGAAAATTTAGCTTTAGATTTAGAGAGGATAGCACCATGAGTAAAAAATGATCATGATATGAAACTTTCTCTATAGTGAATGTAAGATCTTCGTCCCATGATGGATTAAGGGTTTCTTTTATTACATGTCTTCTTATTTTGAGAGAAAAACAAAAAATACAGGCGTAAGAAGTATTTGGTAGCAAAGTGAAATCCTTTAGGCACGCATATAATGATAGATCCAAATTAGAGTATGTAATATATGTAGCTAACTACTCGTAATTTTTAGATAAAAGGTGGGTTGTTGGTGGAGATGCTACAAACTTGTTTTACCAAGAAGATGGCATCTCACCACATAACAAAACCTAATCTTAGGGAGACATTAGTTTTTCGTACTCTTTATATATATATATAATATAATGTGTATAATTATTAATTATATTGGGTTATTTAGTTATATATTATTAATTGGAATAATACAATAATAATAATTATTACTATTCCAAATATCAAATAATAATATCTTCATATAAGTATTATTAATTAAACTTAGAATATTAAATTGATTACACAATGACAATATCCTTTTAATATGGATAGAGGGGGGGCGAGAAAGGGAGAATGAGAGACAAGGGGGGAGACAAAAGGAGAGATGGAGGTATATATAGTGATAGAACTGAAGGGTGGAGAGAGAGAGAGAGAGAGATGGGGGAGAGAAAGGGTGGTGGGATAGAGGGAGACAGAGAAAAAGAGAGAGGGAGGGAAAGAGATGGATTTGGAGGGGGAGAGAGAGGGAGGGAATAGCAAGGACATAGAGAGATAGAGGTGGAGAGAGAGGGGGAGTGACAAGGGATAGATGGAGAGAGAGTGAGGGAGAGAGGAGAGGAGGAAAGAGAGAGATAAGGAGAGGAAAGAGAAAGGGAGATAATGGAGAGAGAGAGAGAGAGAGAGAGAGAGAGAGAGAGAGATGGAAGGGGGAGAGGGTGGGAGAAATAGAAGGAGAGTGGAGTGAGATAGTGATAGAGTAGGAAGGTGGAGAAAGAGAGAGATGGAGGGAGGGACAAAGGGAGGTGGGAGATAAAGGGAGAGAGAGGGAGGAAGAGAAAGAGAACTTGACAGTGAAGGAGAGAGGAAGGGGGAGAGAAATGGAGTTGGATGGGGGGAGGGAGGGAGCGAAGAATAAATACATAGAGAGATAAAGGTGGGGAGAGAGAGAGAGGAAGTGACAAGGGACAGAGTGAGGGAGAGAGGATAGTGGGAGGGAAGAGAAATATAGAGAAGGAGAGAGATAGGGAAAGAAGAGGAAGAGAAAGAGAGGGAGAGCAAGAGGGAGGAAGAGAAGATAGATATGGAGATAAAGTGTGTATGTTTTGGGGATGCGATAGAGAGACAAAGAAGGAGAGACAAAGGGAGATAGAGAAATAGATAGATGTATAGATATATATGGAGAGACAGAGCATGTGTTTTTGAGGGGGTAAGATAGAGAGGAAAAGACGGAGAGATGTGGAGAAATATAGATGTGGATAGAGAGAGAGAGAGAGAGAGAGAGAGAGAGAGAGATGGGGGAGAGGGAGAGAGGGAGAGAGAGGGAAGAAGAAACAAACACACACAAATAAATATAGATTATATAGTATTATATAGTATGGAATATTATTAACCATAGAGGGAGAGGAAGTAAGGCTTCTACAGAAGGTAAAAGAATTTGGATTTAGAAAGCCATGAATATTTTATTTTTTCACTAAAATAGATGCATTGATTTCAATGTAGATTTTTATTCCTAATCCTATTTGATTGCTTGCACTAGGTGTATTGATTTCATTTTAAGAAAAAAAAAATTGACGACATGCTTTGATTTTTGTGGTATAGTAATTCAACCATATCTAAAATAATTGATTTTTCATCTTAAATGAAATGTTCACTTACATGAAATATTTTCTTCTTGAAACTACAAACTATCTATAATTGAATATATTCTTATTATTCCAATTTTCCATCATCCAACATTGTTAGTCACTTTTCATTCAAATGGGCTAATAGAGAAAAAAGACCATTGAAACTTACTTGGGGTTTAACACTCCAGAGAAACATACTATTAATATTGGAGAGAAAGAGAGACAAGGTATGACATTTACTAAATTAGTATGAGTTAATTATTTGAATGGTATACAATTTAAACCACCCTTTTCATACGATCGATAAGAAAATATGTCAAAACTAACAATTGCAACAATAAGAACAGTAGAAGAAAATAGTTTGAGATTGATCTCAATGAAGACTATTTGTAATTGACAACATTCTTATTATTCACATTTTTATCGTTCAACAGTGTTACATTGACACTTTTCATTCAAAAAAAATTGTTTCATCATTTTTCATCATTCAAGTGATGAATTGTCCCTATCATCTCAACAAACTGAGGTAACTGAGAAACTTTAAAGTTAAAATGACCAGCTTAATCTTAGACATATTTAGCATACTTAAAATTATCAAAATAATTAGATGTTCAACAAAATTTTGTGTGATCGTGCATGACTAAAACCATCATGAATCCATCTTAACCTCATATCTATCAAACGTCAAGAGGGATCAAATCTCTCTAGGTGATTTTTTTTTTTTAGTGCAAAACTTGAAGAAATGTTTCCTCCTCAAGAGATTTAATATCTCTTAACGCTTGATAGATCCAAGGTTAAGTTGGATCTAGGCTTGAGAGAGAGAGAGAGAGAGAGTGAGAGTGAGAGAGAGACAATATGTTTGGGGAGTGAGATGGAGAGACAAAGGTAGATAGAGATATATGTGGAGGGGGGAGTTAGGGAAGAAGAGAGATACATAGGAAGGAAGGGAAGGAGAGATAGATAGATATGGAGAGAGAGGGTGTATGTGTTTGGGGGGATGGGTGAGATAGAGAGACAAAGAAGGAGAGATGGGGGGAGATATAGATATAAATGGTGGGGGAGAGAGAGAGAGGGAGGGGAAGATACGCAGACCCCCTCGCTCACCTAGGTCCTCGACCAGTGTTGGCCGCTGGCTGGGGTCCTAGGGAAGAGGGGGGGCTGCACGTAAACCCCCCCTGTACACCTAGGTCCCCAGCCAGTGGGCTGCAGGCCAATTCTAGGAATTAGGTTGTAGCTCGTTGGCGCAACCCCCCCCCCCCCGCTCACTTAGGCCCCAGCTATCAGTCATTGGGCCACACGCTGATTCTCAGAATTAGCCTGTGGCCCAAAGGCCATTGGCCCAGGACTGGGGTGGGTAGGCAGGGGGTGCTGTGTGCAGCCCCCCGCCCCCCCGCGCTTAGGCCCCTGGGTAGTGACCATTGGGCTGTAGGCTGATTCCCAAAAGGCCACAGACCGAGCAGGGCAAAAAACATTTTTGTTTTATTTTTTTTAAAATTAAATTAAAAAATACTTATATTAAAATGTTAAAAGAAAATAAAAAATCAATTTAAAAAAAGAAAAGAAAAATCAATTTAAAAAATAAATAATAAAAAAAAGAAAAAGCTATTTTTTCAATTTTAAAGAAATTTAATTTAAAAAAAATACTATATTTAATACAGTGTAAAAAAGAATGAATTAAAAAAGAAAAACCAAATATATAATGGTTTAAAAAACAAATAATTAATTTTGTTTTCTTTTGCAATGTTTGAAAACAAAAAGGAAATTTTTTTTTTTCATTCCAATGGAACAATTTTATTTATTTATTTATTGATTTTTTAATGCAAAGAATGAAAATGCCTCCCCAAATGATATAAAAAAAAAAAATAGAAAAAAAAAAATGAACACCCATTTTTTTCATTTCAAAGGCCTAAAAATTAAAAAGAATCTTAATTTTTCTCCGAAAATCCCTACAAATTTGAGTTTTTTTCATCTTCTTTGCTATAAAAATATAAAAAAATTAGAGTATTTTTATGTGGTTTTTCTTGTAAAGCAACAAAATTTCCCCAAATTCCTCTTTAAATAGTCAAAATAGAAGGAAAACTAACATTTCAAATGCGAAAAACTCTCATTGAATGTGATATAAATGACAATGCAGCTGCTTCGCAAAATTGCTCCAAACATTTTAACAAGACCCAGAAGAATTGATGTGATGTGATGAATAGAAGCAATGAATGTTATTTTATAGCGATGATTGTGGGATTACTTTAGCATCTCTCAAATGTGAGATTAA